>JAECUM010014591.1:0-15870 GCA_016617855.1 Megalonaias nervosa
CTCATTTCCAGGCTGGTTCCCATTTTTCCATACCACTAGTACCGTGTGTCCTGAAGTCGTCCTAATAACATTAAGAATAGGTTCTAAAGTGCAGTGATAAAACAAACAGATTGGAAGACAATCAATAATGGAAAACCCAATACCTGGCTGTTAGTATGTTATTATAGAGTAACAATTAGTGTTATTAAATAAGTCTGATGCCTCAAACACTTTGAGTTTTCTTAGTTTCAGACTAAAAAGTTTGTTGTTCGAATCTTAGCACAAGAGAAATATTTTTACTGCAAATAGACAGCCATCTCAGCATACAATGTGCTCCACTTGCAAAATAGAGGCTTTGAAACAGGATATACAAATTAATAAATAAATTAATAAATCTTAATTGTGCGACTAACGTGAAAGAAATGTAAAAATAAATGTCAGTGAACACAATAAGACAAGAAAACAAAACTAATCATATGGCTAACATTCAAGAATGGTGATTAAATTATTAGTGCACAAAGTTCGATCCCATTACATTTGTATTAGGTGGGGTGAGTAGTTTGGAATTTTAATGTTTTCACGTAGCTTATATAAACGTCAATTAAAGTATACTTTCAAATATCTAAAATATTTTTCGTTAAATACGGTATTTAAATACTGATGGCTACAGAAATCCAAATTACAAAGTAACTCTAAAAGAGAATGAAGACTTCAGTGCTAGATGAACCAAATGGTAAGACTAAATGAATTTATTTCGTAGTTTAAACCAAAGAAATTTATATCATCTGAACAAAACTGTTAAAAAAATTAGTTTCTCGGTTAGATCGTGGCAACTAGGCTGCCTTTAAGATGTTTTTGATGTTGGGATATTGCTTTTTATCTCTACTGCGTTGTCATTACGATGTCTGGGTAAATTGACAGATGTCCGTCGTCCCCTTGGTGTATGCTACTAATTGTTTCATCATATTATACATGTCATTTACTGAACTAGGACAGCATAGGCGCTTTATATACATACTAACTGACTGTTTAGGTAGTGATAAAGTAACAAAAATAATTGCTACAGAATTTTATGTAATGTCACGACTTGTTACTGAAACTAACCATTTATAATTAAATGTCAGTTACAAAATGTCACTGTATTGTGAGTTGGGAGACCTATCATCTGAAGATAATGATGAAGGAACATCAGTGTGTTGTTATTCCCCTGACGGTCCGCAAGAGCAATTGTGCAATCCACACACTGTAAAAGGCGTGCTGGATGTTACTTCATCCATGTGTCGTAGACGTTTCTTCGATATTAACTAATTTTGGTGATTTAATGTTTATGTTTACATGTGCTAAGACTACACGCGGCAGTAGTGTATGCTGTCGCAAAATGCAATAGTTGACTGTTTAGTAGAGCTCACATTTACAGGTCACCGACATCTCACCTCTGTCTGCATGGGTTTGAGTCTCCGTCTCGGCCAACGTGTGTATGTGAGAAAGACTGCCGTTAGCTTCCCATGGGTCGGTAGTTCATCAGGGGATGTTTATAGGTTCTTCCTCCACCAGATATACTGGTCGCCATGTATAGCCCATCATATGCCTGGAAAATGGCGTTAAACGCCCAAAACAACAAACAACAACTTTTGTATTCATTTTGGAATCAATTTCATGTTTGTCAATGTTATCTCCATTTCTTTCATTTATGTCATTTATTTCATTGATAGGACATTGTGCACATTGTAGTCGCCTTATCCAGCTTTCAATGTGTCAGTTTGTTGCTTACTTGTGATATCTGGAATGTAGTTTATCTGTATCCAATGGTGGTCTCTGGAGCAAATGTGTACGTTTGGTACAGAATTTATTGGATGACATTAATTTTGCCATTCATATTCTATTTATCTGTTTTGAGCTCGTGCAAGCTATCCAATTAGGTTATTAGAAGTGCAGACAAATTAGCTATTCATGTACCTTGTTGTATAGACGTTTTCGTTTTTTTTTACAGAGATTATGCATAATGGGATTTACTTAACTAGTAAGATTTCAATATTTATCTAATTACACATAATAAGATTAAAAATGTTACATATAAAATAATTACTATACTTTTCATTTTATTATAAAATTATGCCCAACGCAGTATTTAAAGCTTTTGTCGCTGGTGGTGGTTATTCTAGAGCTTCCCTCTTACCAGCCCATTGGGAACTACGAATCCACCTTTCGTGTGATAGGTCTTTTATACGTTTTGGCATTGGACTTTGGTAGCTCTGTTTGTTGCGCACAGTAGAGTCTCTGTCTTGCCTCTTGTAAGTCAGTGACACAGTTCATTCTTTGTTGTTTACGTATTTTTCTTCCCTTGTTCATGTTGCACGTACACTAGATATTATGTCATGTGTCTCGAACGTTAGACGGACTGTTGCTTGTTTGTAATTAATTATATATCTATCGGTATGCCTTCCTTTCATGACCCATCGGATCGCATTTTATGTTCAGAGACGGTTCTTGTTAAATCTGTGCAGTTTAAAGCAAACATTAATTTGTTACTAGGACGATATCCATATGATGTAGTTAGGTCGAAATATAGCATTGAATGCAGTCAGCGGTGGAAATTATTAATCTTTATTTATTTATTGTTAGCTTCTATGCAAAATAAGACAGAAAATTCACAGCTGGTTTTGCACTGTAAATTTGTACATTAATAGAAGACTATATTCAAAATAGACTGCAGGAATATATTTTTCTGACTTCAGTTACAATATGCAAAAGTAACCATTTCATTTCTGTATCATCCATTGATTTTCGCTTAAAGCCCTCATGTCCTGGAACATATCCAAAATTTCCGAGATGTTTTATTGTTTTTCCTTTTGGCCGTATGTACTAGGCTGGATGCAGTCCACACAAGGCATTAACAACAGATTATAACGTGGACTAGAAGCAGGAGGGGAGTTTTTTCTTCAGTAAGAATATGAATGGTTGAGAAATGTCCCCGTGTAGAGAGATACAACCGCATTTCAAATTTTTATCTATAAACATCTGTAAGTGGTCCAGTTCTGAAATAACGATATGACCCATAGATGTTATTGGCATAGAGCTACATCTTGAAATGGCCTTACAGTCTGAGTTTATTCACCACCAACACTGGAATAGTGCTGAATGTACCAGGCATTTCTATGACACTTTTGTGCAAACTCTAGGATGGAGTTGTACTTCTGAGATGATGAATTTGTATTCTATAGATAATTTTGTTGAGGAAGTCTGACAATAATGACTGTCTATGAAGAAGGCATATTTCAGGATAATCTAGTCAGTTGTTATACTGGTAAACTAAATCAATTTACTCTCAGAAATCAAGCTTGAGTGATTTAGACTGTCAGCAAAGCCAGACAATGGCAAATGCAAACATGGTGACACTCCGTACCAAGTAATACAGTTTTTAATCCTTTTGTCCCAAAATGCGAATGCAACGATCTTGAAACAGTAATATGTTTAAGAACGTATCATGGTTCTGTGTTAAAAAGAACTTTATTAAATTAAGCAATGTAATGAGTTCACTACAAATATAAAATGTTAGAAATTAATTTGGAGAGAAGGAAAGTGAGTGTAAGCACAGATCGTTTCTGTGTGGTCAATATTCGTGATGAGATGGTGAATAGAAATAGTATTCACACAAGCATACGTTTTACGACATCGATAATTTCAAAACTAATACGGTAAGAGCAAGTAGAGAAATCACTCACCAGATCAGTCATACGGGAATATGGAGTTAAAAGTATACGATTACATATATACATCAAAGATCGAAGTTGTGTTTGATGTTGGCCATATCGTGTACTTTATATTAAATGTGAATCGTGTAGTATGAACCCAAAATAATTGCGTATTTAAAGCATCACATAATGCATAAGCCGCAGAAGCATAATTCTCTACTAAATTTTTTTATTACATTCTGCATTGGAAACTGGTTGCCCGTTTGTGTAAATAAAAAGCACACCTAGAGTATTTGACATAGCGACTTTAGATAATTGTATAAAATAATCATTCTGCTGTGCAGTTGTCTGCAATGTTTTTTTTTATCATATTGTAATAAATATATCAAAAGCTGGCATAAACATGGCCGAATAATTTTAGCCTAAAATGGTCTAAAATGGTATGTAGCAAGAAAACTGCATGTTTATCCAGTAACCATTGTCGACTGACAAAAGAACATCGTGAGGTTTGCTTTTATGAATGTTTTTTCAATAAGGAAAGAGGAAGCATGGTCTGCGAGGCCATTAAGTTTGTGCACACATCCAACTACGGAAACAAAATTGGATATTGTTTATTAAGTGCACTATGAAAAGAGCCTGATTGGGTATTAAACCTAGGAGAGATAATTCGGTCAAAGTGTCAAAATTGAAGTCCTTTTTATAGTGTCAAGCCCGCTTATATGTGCTTTGAGTTGCTGGCTTTAGTATATTTTAACCAAATGCTCCAGTGTACTTTCTAGCTGGGCAAGATTGGGCGGAATATTATATGGGTATGAGTCCGCGTAGGCAGTCATCGCGATGGCACCTGAAACTTGTGGCGAGAAATGACATCATCGAATTTGTTATGTAAATCAGGTACATTTTAGAACAGATATTTAAGGTAAGAGAGTACAAATTTCTGTACGAAGAGCAAGATTTTTGTGTCATTAGAACTTTGCTCGTTAATGATGTCAGCTAAGGCTTGATTGTCGGTATGGAAATATACGTATTTTAATGCCAAATATAATTGTGGGGGTTTATTACATTATTTTGGTTTGCAAGTGGGAAGGCGAACCTCCATTCGCACCGAATCCAATTTGTAGCCATGGCAGATCATAGTTCTAATGGGGCAAATGGTGACACATTCTGACAGGAAGCGATCAAGCTTTTCTTGACATCGGGTATTACTTGAATATAGTATGGAAATTGTCCATGATATGTGTCATATGTGTTTTGATGGCTTTTGTATTTGCTATCCACTGAAGAGGATCACTAAACGTTTCAAATAACCAGCAAATAAAACTACAGCCGATGGGTGAACATATTTCAGGATAATCTAGTCTGTTGTAATACTGGTAAACTAAATCAATTTACTCTCAGAAATCAAGCTTCAATTAGATGTATGGGTTGACTGTTAGCTTTTTCCTGATCATCATTTATATAAAATCAGCATAACATACATTCTAATTGAACGGTTTCAATAACATATTGTAAAATTGCTTCACAATGATACAAAGCTTAAACTACTCTCATTCTGTTCCAAGAAGTGTAATAGTGCAATCTCATTATCAATTTGTTACATCTGGAATAAACTGTTGAAAAAGCTGTGGTTTTCTCGGTACCAGTCTTCTTGTCTGTAAGCACCGACTCCTATACCATCTTGATTATGCACACATCACGAAGTCATGATGTTACAGTGTCAGTCGTAGGCATCCAAGCGTAGCAGACACACCCACATGGTGACCTAGTAATTAATTCTCATATGAACATAGTCATTCCGGATTCCTAAGTTAGAAATCAATGTATATGAAAATAATTACACGCTGCCCAGGGTTCGAATCTCCGTAGAAACGAATTAAACTTATGTTAACCTGTATGACAATGCTTTTTATTTGTATTTATAAAAGGTGTCTTAGCATTATCAAGACTACTTGAATTCATTCTGAACATTCGACTTTTGGACTTGTGATAGAACATTTCTGAGGATGGAATTTAATTCACAATGCTGTAGTGTCTATTGAATTTTTACTTTGTAATCTATGGAAATAAATTGTTTGTTAGATTTTATTCAGACTGATGGTTTCAATTCTTTCTCATACGTTGTTCAAGACCAAAGAGTCATAAGAGTGATGAGATTTACATTCCTAAAACCATCCCATCTTCACCGTTCCAGATAGTGTTGATAGCAGTGTAATTGCCACCCATGTTAAGTTACACCCATTTTGTTTGATGAATCAGAACTTAGTTTTTCGTTTTCCACTGTCCTTTATGAGCTCTGTGGTTCCTCTTCCTATTCACCGAATGCCCCTGGTATTCTGGCATGTCCTTGTTACCTTTGATATAGCATCGTGTTCACAACGTTATGTTACCAGTCCCACGTGTGGTCCTACCATAAACCTTATTTCGTTGCACACATGAACATTTTGAGATCATCTGAATATTTGGCCAGCAGTCGTCAATGCACCGCACTTCGTGGAATGGCCAAATTTGTTGACCAATGTCACACCTCTTTTAACTGGGTACTAAGCCCCACATGCTTTGGAATTCTTAATTTGCCCAGGGTCAGCATTATAGATCATGTGCAAGGAAAAGGGTGTATCTTTGCAGCATCAGTTTCTTCTCAGGAATCCGCGAAACAATATTCACTTAATTGACCGGTTGCCTGCACATGATAGAGTAAATAAAAGTGGTAGAGTTCATCAGGCACATGGCATTCACAACTCTCTGTTGATAAGTCCAAAGGTTGAAGTGGTTGATGTTTCCAATGATTTAATCATGGAACGGAGAGCGAGTGCTGCATGGAATGAAATCAAATAGGTGATATTCCTGCTCTATGACATCAAGGGAACATCTTCCTTAACCTAATTATTTCATAGAGATTTGCTGCAGTTTTGATTATGTCTTGAAGATGAAAATTCTTGCTGACAAAAAAGTTCTTGCTTGCTCTGTCTTCGTAGCGTATTTAAACTTTGCCTTGAGTTTATGCTTTGCGCATCCTCGTAACTGACATACTTTATCAGAAACTCCTTATATTTGGACAGTATTTAGTTCATGTGAACTACTTTCCCACTTTCATCAGTTGACATAATGAGGACCAGAAAGTTGACAATGCCTTATCATATGTATTTCCTGATGGCACAAGACTGGATGTTTTCTTCTGCAAAATGTACATTGATATCACCAGCATCTGTTAAATGTCGATGATAAAAACGTTTCTTATAGTTTCCGTTGATTTCGCTCTGATCAAAGCATTTGGAAAATTCTTAGGACTTTTAAAAGCAGGAATCTTCTTGCTTTTGTAGAGTATTTTACGCTGTTTTTATTGCTGCGTTGAGGGGACTGGAATATTAAATGTAAGTCTATATTAGGTTTTGAAGGGTCATATTGCATTCATTCGTACATTCCACTGTGTTTAAAGCCGAAATTTTGTAAGAATACGGGCTGTATTTAACGCAGTATTAATTTAATGCACGGGATAGTTCGTGCTTTGGAAATATTTTTTTAATTCTTTAAAAATTTTTTTTAAATGCGATCTTCTGAAATGATACTTCGGTGTCTTTTCACCTAGCTATAAGGTATGTTGTTTTTGCATGACCTCGGATGACAAGACGAACATTCCACATGCTGGTGGATATTAGTTTCTTTGATATGAAAAATTGTAAAGACAGTACTGCCAGTTTTCTTCTTTACATTTCCATCTCACAACGATAAAAGCGTACTCGAAGCAGCACAATCAAATTTAATTGTGGGATGAATATTATTTAGGCCATCCGAACATTCTTGGAGTCCTTCTCCAGAATGGCTCCCGATCATAAAGCTGTCATCTAAACGTCTGAACTAAACAGTAGGAGTAAAAGTCTGGTTTTCAAGAAAAACTTTTTCTAATTTTCCAATGGAAAGAGAGCTGTAGGACTACACATTACCTACCTATCATATAGGTGTAATTTGTACTATTAAATTGGAAATGATTATTTTCCGGAAAAGTTTTATTGTTTCACAAATATCTTCACTTCTTGGTTTGTTATTATTAGGAGTGTTGTCAAGAAAATATTTACACTCCTAAGTACCATTTGCATGCTGTATGTGTGTATACAATGATGTTACATCTAAAGATACAAGGAGGGAATTGTGATATAGCTGTGAAATAGATTTCATCTTTTCAATGATATGAATGAAAGGTTACAAAATATTTTCTATATATTAGGATAGATAAATATGTATTGTAGTATCAACTAAACCGATTATTGCATCACACTTTCTTTACAAAAAACAGCGTTGTATTTAGAAGTGTTAAACATATCTGTTGTAGAACAGATTAACTGCACAAGGTAGATTTACCATTCATACCTACAATCCTTACCATTTAATTCCATTGTGTAGCCTTTAACGCATATATCTTTAATTATAACGAATGAAAATTTATAATCAAGGTTGATGTGTTAGATTTGACGTATTAAACATAGATACTAGACCAGTTGTCTGGTTCTTTTAGTAAAACCTTTCATTTTACGCAAATAATTATATGCATTTGCAAAAGATTACAGATGCAACGTATATTTTGCACACTCTGTCGATATATTTTCCACTTTTGTTTGAGTCTGATGTTCTACTAACTCCCATACAAGCCAAGCTTACTGTATTTATTTAACTTACAGGGAACCTGCTAGTACCAGTAACAGTCATCATTTGACCACCATATTTGTGGAATCGTTCACTACTAATAAATCCAAAATTACTAATAAAATCAAATGATCTGGATTTCTTCAGGGACGTTAAAGCATGTTTTATGCCAGTATTTTACAATAATAGCCATTAATCTACACCATTTATTTAGTTCTATCAACAGTTCCTAAGGTAAAATTAAACATTTGTACTCCAGGAATATGTGATAGTATAAACATAGCTCTGGTTACAAGGAATCGGTACGTCTTCCAAATCAGATATGGGTAAACTTTTAAAAATTATCAAGAACGTGTTTGCTACTGCCTCACACTTCTTGTAAATGAACATGATGGCTCAAATTTATGATGTATAATGTAGCTGATGAAGTCACAGAAGTTTAGACCCCATTTGTATACATCTGTCCTAGAAACCAGCGAATTCTTACAGCTAAATATTGAGCAGAAGCATTTGAAATGTATCAAATTGCCAATTGCTTGATGTTTTATTAATACCGGTAAGGAAATTTCAGTATAGCATGAAAATGGATATCTTTTAAATTGGTTACTCATGCAAAATGAATGAACTATCTGATGCAAATAGGATATTGTAGATCTTTTTAATCAAGAGTGCAATATATGTACAATCCTTAATACTATCTGTTTCTCCAATATCCGAATCAATTTATAACTACACGAACTTCGTTAGCGGTATTGATATGATTAAATCCTATTTGAGCCGGAATTCCTGAATACAAGAAAGGTTTTGATGGGTCTTAATTTCCCAAGAGCACCAGTCTGCGATAGCAAGTAGCCGTAAACTCCTCAGCCGGTGAGAATGCTAATTCTAAACTCAAAATTTTAATTATGATTATTATTTACTGTATATTTGATAAATCCTGGCAAACTCAAACGTAGTTAAACAAGTAATGTTATGTTCTTTTAATCTTATAATATTCACCTTTTCAGCTTTGCTTTTCTCAGCTAAATACCGAGGAACTATATATTTACTCCAAAGCCATCCTATGTAATTGAATGTAAGAACTCGCGATGCTTATGTTGTATGTAGGAACTTAAAAGAGACATAAAACTTCCTGGACTGGACGATCTAAATATGTAATAAGATACATATAAATCTAAAGACAGCAGGATTAATTAAGATGCAATAACAATAAATTTGAAATACTGTTCTCAGAATACATTTATTCCATAGAAAAATAATCGTATTTGTAAAATCTCTAGTCAACATTAGTGACAAGTATTGACATACGGGAATAAATAAAAAATGGTGAGTATGGCCCATTGTGAATTTGTTAAATCCAATCAATATTATTCTCTAAAACCACCGAAGATTGGATTTCTGGCTCAATAGTAAATTTCTAAACTCAGCGTGGTAGTAGACAGTTTAGAAAGTAGGTTTCTTAAGCATGTGATGATCGGAGTTCTGTTAATATTGTGAATTTATACAATCAAATCAATAGTAGAATATTTAGACAGTGGGGTTCTTGACCACACTGGGGTCGGATTTCTAGCCCACTTCCGTAGGACTGAGTGACAATAAAAAATAAACAAAGATATGCTACCACAAACCGGACGTCAGTTACTCTCAAAAATGTTGCCAGCTGATTCTGTACTGCAACATAGCAAAACATTCAATTGATCCAAATAATAAAAAACACATATATTACTGCAACGACAAATTAATGTGTGACCTGCAAAATATACCAGAATATGTTTGTCTAAGTTCATGCGTGTACTTAAATGAAAACTCTTCCTGGAGAAGATACCTACGGTGTCAAACTGCTATTTTCTAGTAATATAAATAAGAACATTATACATGGAAATGATAAACAACGATATATGTATTAAACAACGAAATGGACATGATACAGGCCAAAAAAGAGATAATAATAATAATAATAATAATAATAATAATAATCATCATTATCATCATCATCATCATCATAATAATGATAAGTAGCATTGTATTGGATCATGTCATTTTATGTCATTTTAAGTCCAAATCATATTATTAATATGTTCAATTACTTCTTTGTGGATATAATTTCCCAAATTTCCCAAATTTCTAACCTTGGCAAATTTCATGGAATTTAGCAATTTAATAACTCTCAGCATACTCGGACCTTCTTTGAAATTATTACTACTGTGTGGTCTTAAAATAAGCATAAGAAAAGAGTGTGAAGCAATAATCGTTGTAAAATTCAACAAATAATTTATATAATTAGGATACAAAATGAAAATATAAAAAGGAATCTAACGGTATTGTGAATTAAACCCAAATCATCCTAGAATTACAGTCCAAATGATCAATGTTCTAAATAAACTTTAGTGAAAATCCAAATTAAATCCAACACTGGAAGTGTTGATGTGCCTATGGTGGCCCGCGTAGTTGTGATGTGCTAGCAGTCTTTTGTTGGATCACAATAATTCAATCCAAGACTATATCCATATCTGAAATTTCACTATAAAATCAAGTCTATATTTCCAATAATATTATTTGTGATGAGCACTGTGTATTTCCAGTGAATAAAAATAATTTCAGCCCAAATGAACTACTGGACACAAAAATAATACTGATTCTGCTTAGATCTTAAAGCACGAATACATAATTTCTAGAAAAACAATATATAATCCTCAACTTTACCTCTGTCACAATTAGCATTTTCTTTAAAAAAAATATATTATCTAATGGAAAATAACCTTCGAAAAGGTTCCTAACATTTACAAAATAAAATCTTTGTTTTAATTAGAATATAAAATGTAGTGAACACAATGTCCTTGACTCAGGCAAAATTATTAATCCTAAATAGATAACCCATACACATAAATAACATTTTAGCTCTGAATTATTTGTTTACAGAATTAGAAACCAATCAATGATCAAGTCAAGTAGAAAATGAACTTGGTTTTGGACAAGGTCAGGTCCAACATAAAATGTTACTTTATCAGTAGCATATAAAGAAATGAAAAAATTAAAAACACTAAATAGCTAACAATGCAAATTAAACATACACAGCAAAATATTAAATTATGTTTCTTTCTAAGTGGCAAATAAAACTGTCATTCTAATACAAAGTGATACTCATTTACAGCACATTAGAAATGAAGCAAATGTCTGTGTTCGCTATTGCATTACGAATATACTACACTGTATGGTAACTGTCTTGTTGACAATAAATCTTTGTATTTTAAGTACGGTCAGATACCTTGACCTGGGCAGACTAGAAATCAATAATGGAATGCGAAGGCCATACCTATGTTGCAAGACGAAACAGAGTTGCAATCCATGTGACAATAAGTTAGTGCGATTGCTCTATCGTTGTGATGGTTGGATTTCTAAACTGAATGTTGGGGCTTGGAATCTTGTGCAGGTTCAGGAAAAAAACATCTTTCCTGTGTAACAGTGAAATAAACAAAAGTGAATTATTATCATGAATTCAATAAAAGAAAGAAATGAAATAATTTAATGATTTCGATGAAGTAAGCAAGAAAATAAGAAAGTGAAATTATACTATGTCACCAAATAAACAAACAATAAAAGTGTAAAATATACAAATTAGGCAAATTCTTATATAGCGACGCAGTTGTGAAAAAATACACACGCTCTTAAATATCAAAGCAATTGTGAAAAGCAAAATACACAAACTCGTTGCTAAATTATTTGTTTTATATAAGTGAAAGGAGGCTTAAACATAATCTGTAAAATGATGAAAATATATTTTAACATTTCTTTTCAAAGGTAAACAATTGGCAATGAAATATATACTGAACAATTGTTACTTTGTCAAATCAATGGTTGAAACTTCACTTCTTGATTCAACATTTATAAAGCAACTGAGAATAAAACTGAAAACTCCTTCATATTGCTTCAAATCATTACACAGAATTATGTCGTATAAATAAGAAAAATGTAAACGGAATCATAACGACAAAACTTGGAAATTCGTATAAGAAAAATGTAAATGAGCCAAGACTCTACGGTGGCAACAATCATAATTTTAATGAATTTTTCAAAGGAACATACCCATACGGAAAGAAAATAATGATTTATAAAAGCATATTTTTTTTTGATCTTGGAAAGTATAGCTAGACTTAAAAATCAAATATACGAATAGACCCATTAAAGAGGGAGCGAAAACTGAATAGAGAGAATTTTACCACAGAACAATTCAAGAGACGAAACAAGCAAAAATACGCAATGTAAGTTCGACGTGATTAACATTTGACAAAGCACAAAAGTGTAAGGATAAGGGTTAAAATTCAACAAATAATTTGTTTCCCTAGAACACAAAGTGAAATCTAATATACACTGTTTAATAATAAAGTCCAATGCTTTCTTGGCCATTTCAAATTATCAGAAAATTTCTACAAATGAAGAAAATATTGATCTACATTTTTTCTTTAAAAAGGGGTACTTCCATAATATTTCTGGTAACAAAAAAACCCTGAAATTTGCATTTCTCTTTCTTCCTTTCTCTTTTCATTTGCATTTTCCTCTCTTCTTTCTGACTTTGGATTTCTCTCAAGATCTCCCTTTCTTCTCTCTACAATTGTATCACTTCATCTGAAGCTGAAGCTAGACTAATCTAATTCCATTTGGTATTTTAGCTGCAATTCTTGGAACGTCCTGTCCGAGCCAAATACAGACTTACTAATCAAACCCAAAGCAGTTTATTCAAAATTTCTTTTCCACCAAATATTGGCCCTACGTAACTTTTTTATTTATTGTTTCCTTAAAGATGATTTTGCTTCAGAAATATCATATCTTCTGGCAAGCTGGGGCAATTCATCCTTTTTCTATGCCTCTATCCCTTCACGGATAGGACTTTAAATACAATTCTCAATGTTAGATGACATTGTGAACACCTTGTTGCTTTTAATATGGATTTCTCAAATATGTAAAATTAAAATATCAGACACTAACCACTAATAATAAATCGAAGTTTTATGACATATTTTATATAAATTCATATCCCGGATGACTGCCCGTAACGTTCTGTGACTAAAAATTATTTATGTACAAATTCTATTACAAGAAACTGAAACACAAAAGCAGTGAAAAATGCCTTTGTTTTCAACCTCTACAGATTCAGTTTACATTCATGAAGACGCATAAACTTTGAAGCAAGTATGACATAAACTAAGAAACAGGAAAGAATGAAAAGCAGCAAGCTTTGAAAATTCAAGAAATAATTTATTTCTTAGAATGCAGGTTGAAAATTTAAAGCGAACATTTAGTATTGCGAATTAAATCCCAGATAGTCCTAAAGTTTCTGTAAAAATTCCGGAACTATAGAGTATTCTGAATGAATCCCTAAGGTGTTCTCAATGAAATCAAATTTTTGAAGCTTCTTATGTACCAATAGTCTCTAATGTACCAATGTGCAAACTATCTTGGTGTATCAAAATAATATAATTCAAAACGTCATTGAATTAATTCAGAGTAATCCCAGAATGGTGATTTAGTCCTAAACCAATGAGCACTTTCCAATGAATATTTTAAATAATAAATTAAATCCTCTTTACTGAACGCAGCTAAAATTGATCCCACTAAGACTGATGCTAAGATAAGGAATTAGCAATTATGAGGCAAACAACTGTATATACCTCTCCACATGTCCTATGTCGCCATAATCATTTTCTGAAAATCCTCTCTCATATTAATGGGATTTTCCATCAAATTCGTAAACAAGGTCAGGACTGTTTGCTTCATTTTTAGCTTGCTACCTGGTAATGGGCAATGGGACGTTGGTTTTGAAATTGGAATACCAATGTCGTGAATTCAGATCCAAGTAAACGTGTTTACCTAGAAATAACAATAATCGTAATATATACATAATCTAAAATAATAGTTAAGAATTATCTCTGTAATATGTTGTTTATTAAAAAAACGACATTGGTCTAGTAGGTTAACTCCTACCCTCAATGACTGTCATAGATCAATTACACAATACAAATTAAATACACCTAACAATATGAGTTAGTATATTCCTGTAAAATATAAGCTATATACACTTCAAATTATCGCATGATCAAACATTAAATGGGTCAATGAAAATATTGTAGAAATGCCTGACAATTGTGATGTTGCTTGCATTCTTGAAGTTGATTTAGAGATTCAATAAATCTGACATTATGTTATAACGAGAAACTACATTCAATTTTTTCTTGTTTGCGTAATAAATTTGTTTGAAATCATGCATCGAGTTACATAACTGGTTGATACAAGAAGTTAGCGCTGATTTCGATCAATACTCCTTCAAATTAATAAACAATTTGTGTTCGGTAACAGATGGAAAACCTTAGACAGAGGACAACAAATAAAGATATGTACAACAAAAAACGAATTTTTCAAATGTAAACAACTTTTATCCTTCATGAAGAGAAAGTTTACTGATCATGACATCATGCATCATGCATGTCAGTATGAAAAATAAAACGATATAGTTAATTAAACCTATGTATGGTGTGCTTATAGTCTTCTAGTTTTCTAGTTTTCTAAATTGTTTGTGTACGAATTCTATTACAAGAAACGAAAACACAAAAGCAGTGAAAAATGCCTCTATTTTCAACCTGTGCAGATTCAGAATGCATTCATGAAGACACAGAGATGTTGAAGGAAGCATGACATAAACTTCTATGACATGTGCTGAAAGAACTTATATCATTACTAAACATTCTCATGCGGACAAAACATTGTTGCATCAAATATGAGCTAACCGGCATAACCATTTGGAGCAACGTATGGGTCGAGGGCAAAAGTCTAGTTACTCAAGTGTACTAACAATGATTCAAAAGTTTAAATTGGAATAAAAATATACATGACCAAATATATTTTTAAAGTTTCCATTTACCGAAATTGTCTTGTTAAACAGATCACACAGAAACTTACCAGGAAATTAATTTACTCAGGTAATTCAACCATGAGATGTTAAGCATCACAATTAATAAAAGCAGCAGAGTTCTTAAAATGATAGATTCTATTTATGGGACAGCATGAACACATTAATTTGCGGAACTGGAAAATTGAGCCTCGTTTACAATTTGATTCGTTAATTCTGTGGCAAAGTATCCGCAATGTCTCTTAATGAGTCATCTCTAATTAGATCATTTACAGTTAAGAGTTCATATCGCTTTCATGTCTTCGGTATTGACGATAGCTTAATACGCATTTGTCTCAAAGATCTTTGATTACAGAGTTGAACTTTTATACGATCACCCACTCTGACATTTGTTACTGTCTAGCACAAAAAGCTAATTAAGTTACGTGAACTCGTTTATGTTCCATGTCATTAAGATTTTCGCAGTCGCTAAGAAGAAACAAAATATTCTTTCCTTGGTACCCTTTCATGTTAAGTTTCGTTGTCTAGAAATGGTGGACACATACTAATGATGCGACTCAAACGCTTTATATGCAGTCGCCATTAGAACTACTGGAAGCAACGTTTTCACACAATTACTCCATATATTATCACGTTATGGGATTCTTTCATATATATATA
>JAECUM010014592.1:0-35795 GCA_016617855.1 Megalonaias nervosa
TTCACCTTTTAGAGTTTTTACATGGACCCTTCTTTGACATGTTATCCCTAGAGGACAGAGCCCACCTTCGAAGGAAGTCCTGACAAATTTCGTCTCGACGAATCAGCGAAATAAGGGGCGCGCTATGGGTACCGCGTATTGAAAATCCGCAAATGTTAATAGATTGTATCATTAGTTTGTACTGATCGTACTCCAGGTTAGATGAGTTTGATTTCAGCGTCTTTTGGACAGTATATCATTAGGGACCCAATTTAACAGTAGGAATAGTCACCAGAAAATTCGTAGAGCCGATTCGAGAATTCGCGACTAAATAAAGGAAGTCGAGCAGAGCACATGCCGTAAGAAGATGATATCTTAAGTATACGGCGGAGCCATTACGTCACCTCTTTATACAGTTTTGACATGGACACTTCTTTAATATTTTATCTCTAGGGAATAGAGTCCACCTACGAAGGAAGTCCTGACCAATTTCTTCGAGAGGAAAAAGCGAAATAATGGGAGACCCTTTGCGTTAGGGCTATAAAAAACAAGCAAATGTTAATAGATTGTATCAATAGTTTGTACTAGTTGTACTCCAACTTAGAGGATTTTGATTTCAAGGTCTCTTAGACAGTATCTAATTAGAGATTCCTTCTAACAGAAGGAAAAGTTCAAAAGAAATTAGTTTAACCGATTTTTTAGAAATTCGCGACCTTGAGAAAGGAGGTAGAGTACAACACATACCGTCTGAAGATGATATCTTACGTATACAGTTGAGCCGTTACGTCCCATCTTACGAGATGTGTCCTGAATCCTTCCTTAATATTTTATCTCCAGGCCATAGGTCTATCCACGATTGAGGTCCTGAAGAATTGCGTCGACAGGAAACAACGAAATAATTGGCGTCCATTGGGTACGGGGTATGAAAAAACACGTAAATATTAATAAATTGTATCAATAGTTTGTACTAATTGCACTCCAACTTAGTGCATTTTGATTTCAACTGCTCTTGGACAGTATCTAATTAGATAGCCATTCTAACGGTAGGAAAAGTTCGAAGGAAATTCGTCTAGCCGATGTGGAGAAATTCCAGGCTAGAGAAAGGAAGTCGAGTTTAATGCATGCCGTCTGAAGATGATGTCTTATATAAACAGTTGGGTCATTAAGTCCCCTCTTAAAAGCTTTGACATTGATCCTTCATTGATATTTTATCTCCAGGGA
Organism: Megalonaias nervosa; assembly: GCA_016617855.1. Classification (NCBI taxonomy): domain Eukaryota; kingdom Metazoa; phylum Mollusca; class Bivalvia; order Unionida; family Unionidae; genus Megalonaias; species Megalonaias nervosa. The sequence goes on from JAECUM010014592.1 coordinate 1,201, forward strand.
TAGAGCCCATCCGCGAAGGAAGCCCTGACGACTTTCTTCGAGAGGAATCATCCAAATACGGGGCGTCCTATGGGTACCGAGTATGAAACAAAGAAACGCTAATATATTTGTATAAAGAGATTTTTACTGAGTCTTTACTTAGAGGATTTTGATTCTAATGCCTCTTCGGTATTATCTAAAATGGTTCCCGTTCTTCCAGTAGGAAACGTTTGAAGAAAATTCGTCGAACCGATTTCGAGAAATTCGCAGCTATAGGAAGGAGGTCGGGAACAACACATGCCGTAAGAAAATTATGTATTAAGTATACATTTGGATCATTACATCCCCTCTTTAGAGTTTTGACATAGACCCTTCCTTAAAATTCTGTCTCTAGGGGATAGAGTGCATACACTAAGATGTCCTGACCAATTTCGTCGAGAGGAGTCAGCGAAATAACGGGGATGGGGCGCTATGCGTACCGGGTATGAAAAAATACGCAAATGTTCATAGATTGTATCACTAACTTGTATTGATTGTACTCCATCTTGGAGGATTTTGATTTCAACATCTATTAGAGAGTATCTAACTATGGACCTGTTTTAAAAGTAGAAAAAGTCTCAAAAAAGATAGTAAAGCCGATGTCGAGAAATTCACGGCTAGATGAAGGACAACACATGCAGTAAATAAATTATATTTTATGTATACATTTGGGCCATTACATCCCCTCTTGAGAGATTTGACAAGGACCCTTCTTTGATATTTTTTCTCTAGAGGATAAAGCACACCTACGAAGGAAGTCCTGACGAATTGCGTCGAGAAGAATCAGGGAAATAAAGTGCGCGCTATGGGTACTGGGAATAAAAAACACGCAAATGTTAATAGATTGTATCACTAGTTTGTACTGGTTGTACTCCATCTTAGAGAATTTTGATTTCAACGTCTCTTGGACAGTATCTAATTAGGGAACCGTTTTAAAAGTAGGAAAAGTTTGAAGAAAATTGGTCTGGCCGATTTTGAAAATTCGCGGCTAAATAAAGGAAGTAGAGTAGAACACATGCCGTAAAAAGAGGACATCTTATGTATACAGTTGGGCCATTACGTACCATCGTTATACAGCTTTGGCATGGACCCTTCTTTGATATTTAAACTCTAGGGGGATAGAGTCCACCTATGATAGAAGTCCTGATTAATTTCTTGGTGAAAGAAAGAAATAAGAGGCGCCCTATGGGTACTGGGTATGAAAACTCCAGCAAATGTTAATAGATTGTTTGAAATGATTGTACTAATTGAACCTCTTCCGATCGGATTTTTATTTAAACTCTTCGTGGACATTATTAAGATTGGGACTAGTTCTTGCAGTAGGAATAATGTGAAGAAATTCGTCGAGCTAATTTCGAGAAATTCGCGTCTTGAGAAAGGAGGTCGAATACAGCACCTGCTGTAAGAAGATCAACCGGGTATAGTAAACACGCAAATGGTAATATATTGTATCCTTAGCTTGTACTAATTGAACCTCAACTTATAGGATATTGATTTCAGCGCCTCTTGGACAGATATTGGGATGCCATCCTCTTCAGTTCCTCTCTTTCCACATGACATTAAAGGCGATCCAGGTGGTGGGTTATAGGTTCGTGATGGGGTGTGAATTTCCGGGCCAGTTGGAAAGCATGAAAAATCGATAAACACTCCAGATGCAACAGCGAAGAAGTGGCTACGATACTGAGAGCGAGCTTTGAAGTGGTTTGCAAGATCTTTTTCCACCTTACAGACTCAGGTGGAGACAGAGTAACAACAGCGTAGTTCTTGTTTAACCCCGGTAGATCTATGAATACGGTGTCAGAATATGTCTTAAACCAGCAATATTGCAAAGAGCGCTGGTAGTTTATTGGCAGATTGACTCTCGGACGTTTCTTTGGTTTTTGCCTACTGCGTTGGAAGACCAAACGAGGGACCTACTTCTTCTTCGTGAAAAACAACCGGGGACTCGACTATTTATATCGGGGTAGAAGATGTGAAAAACAACCGGGGACTCGACTATTTATATCGGGGTAGAAGATGAGTAGCGGACATTCTGAGTTCGGCATGAATTCCATAATTTCATCTATTGCATCCTTAAAACTATACTTAGTTGCTTTGGTTCCGGAGGTGACCACTTGGCCACTTGACCACTTGACCACTTGGCCACTCGGGGCCCCTAGTTGCTTTGTAGAATATTGGTTCCGGATTGTGAAATACGACATCTTAAAGAAGAAACTCCGACAGCGTGCTGGGAGGTTTATCAGGATGTTGCATTTAAACATAATAGGAAGATGTAGGGAATACGAGTATAGCATGAAATCAACAATGCATCAAAGAAGAGTAAAGGACATCGAAATAGAAACACCAACAGATAAACAAGACGATATTGACGTATCAAGGGAACAGTCAAGAAGGGAAGTAAAGACTTCACAGACTAAACCGAGGTATTTCTCGCCTCCCAAGAAGATTCTAACTCCAAAGAAAGGAAATGGCAAAGATGTAAAGAAGACCAAGCGACCGTCTAATGTCATGAAGCAAGGTGAAAACATGATAAAGAAGAGTGGAATTACTACGTTCTACCCGGCTTTATGAGAGACGAAAGAGAACTTCCTACAAAAGTGTCTAATCGTTCGATCAGACAAGGCTGATCAGCCTGGACATGGATTGGAAAATAAACACAACAATTGTTGGCTCAATTCCCTGATACAAGCAATGCAAAATTGTGAAGGACTGCTTCATTCCTCAACCAGTACAATCACCACCTTCAGTAAGTATCAGTTTTCGTCAATGAATTATTATTTACTTGCATATACTGATTATGCTGGTTATAGTAACAGCATATAAAGCTTTTACAAAAATGTTTTGACTGTTAACAGTACTGTGTAGAAATCAAATTTAGTTAAAGAATAGTATTATCTCAGATTTAAACTTACGTCCATTCTGATTCTTGTATTATGGAAATTGTCCAAGATTATTTGGCAATGTTACACTTGCAAATATGATCCACATTTGTTTTCGCTGATTCTTGTCATGGTATATTATATTTGACCCATTGTCTACTCATGTAAGTACGTCCAAAACCATGCTCGCCGTTACTGTCACCGACCCCCTTCAATTTCTAGCTTCCATGTGGTGGACCATAACGGCCATTTTTTAAAAAAGAATTCTAATGCCAAATAATTCGTAATAGACTATATATTAATATCATTAATGCAGACAGTTAGGGTAATCATCCATGGCTATTGGTACAACAAATACGCTCTATTTTCCGTTTACACAATGCAGCACGCTGCAAAATATTCTGCTAGATTGTCACATTTTCGTACTTAGTAATTTTCATAATCAGACAATTTTTACACCTATGACCATCCCTCCTGATGGAATAGCTGGATGTCGAAACGTTTGCTTAAGAATATTTTTGTGTGTGTTTGTTCTCAACAATACGGCTTGACACCCGTTGTACAATTAATTTCCTTTTTGTTGGTACCTTCATACATGCACGTCGCACGTGCACATGGGCCTGCATAATATTCTTCCATGTAAGGAAATACTATCAGATCCTTACAATCTTTACATCTTTACATTCTTAACGTGAAAAAACGACTTTTATCTTCGTCGTTATTCTCTGGTTGATGATGTCTAGTGCGATTTATTTTCGTTCTGGTACAAATACTATTACGTTATGCATAACAGTTTATTTCAACAAAGGTTTGTGTTCTGCTTCATATCAACACGATATTTAACTAGCTGGAATGTTAGCATTCTCCGTATTTGTTAATACAGTCATGATTTGCGTTGAAACAAAAATTGTAATTTAACACAGTAAATATTGTTGTTGTTTTTAATCCAACATAATTTTGTGTACAATTGTATTGTGAAGGCATCTTTTTGACATCTCCGCTAAATTGTATGCGATTGACTTACTACTGAACGGCCTGACGATGAAAGTCTAAAATGTTATCATTAGAGATGACGATGATTATGATGATGATGATCGTTATTATAATTATTATTTTCAATATTGTTATTTTGTTGCCAAATGCAATTCATATTTTACTATTGTGATGTATATATTCTCTGTGAAATTTACAGCAATTTCGCACATAAACATGTCTCTGCTTTCCAATGATGATTACAATCTGATTTATGATAGGGCTTCCTTCGTAGGTGGACTCTTATCTACTAGAAATAAAATATCAATGAAGGGTTCATGTATAAAGAGTGGACGTAATGGCCCAAATGTAAACGTACGATATAATCGTACGGCATGTGTTCTGCTCGACTTGCTTTATTTAGTCACGAGTTTCTCGAACTCGGCTCGACGAATTTTCTTTAAGCTTTTTCTGCTGTTAGAAAGGGGCCTTATTTCGATACTGTATAAGAGGCATTGAAATCAAAATCCTCTAAGTAAGGGTTCCACGAGAACAAACTATTGATACAGTTGATTAACATTGGCGTGTTTTTCGTAGCCGGTACCCCTCAGGCGCCCCTTATTTCGCTGTTTACGCCACAAGGTCATAAGTAGAAGGTTTCTCCTTATTACATTTCCTGAACGTACCCGTACTATTTCACGCATTGAAAATATACAACTCAAACAACCACGTACTCGGAACTATTTTACCTGCGCTTCCTCAGGCCAGTCAAATCATTCTTTAAAGCCTCATTACGCCTATAACTTTGAACCATATCTACCATCATAGCTAAAATATAAGCCGTCTCCAGGCAACGGAACCGTCCCTTCTCAATAACTCTATTGTACAATTTACCAGTCACCCATCACAAATACTGCACATGGACTCACATAATCTTTCGGTACAATTAGGTTTTAATAGAGACTACTCAGTCCCAGGGACACTTATGGAACTCAGACCTGAACTTACTATAAAATTAAACGATGCCATCCTGGAATCTCAACAAAACTGCAATCTGTGACGTTTGCCCCTACCAATTGGCTAATTATTCGGGTTGAGGACACCGACTTTCCAAAATCAAACAAGTGATCACTAAAATCTATGAAATCTTTAAAATGGAGAGCTATATGCAAAAAGCGGATACTCCAAAATGTATTACAATATCGAGGATGGATCTATGTAAAAGCTGTATAAAGTTGGGACTTATCAGCCCAAATGTAAACGTAATATAATGTCTTATGTCGTGTGTTGTGTTCTGCTAACTTTATCTAGCCATGAATTTCTCGAAATTGGCTCGAAGTTGTTTCTTCAACTTTTTCCTACTGTTATTTAGATAATATCCATGAGGCGTTGTAATCAAACTCCTCTTAGTAGAGGTTCAATTAGTGCACAATTTTGATACAATCTATTACATTTTAGCGTTGTTTATTCCCGGTACCCATTGTTGTTACTTATCGACGTTATTCGTCAGGACATCCTTCGTGTTTGGACTCTATCGCACAGAGATAAAATATCAGAGAAGGTCCATTGTCAGAACTCTTTAAAGAGGAAACATAGAGACCATCTATATACGCAAGTTATAATCTTCTGATCGCATGTGTTGTGCGCGGCTTCTTTCATCTAACCGCGAATTTGTCGAAATCGTCTGGACGAATTTTCTTCAAGGTTTCCTCCTGTTGGGATCGGTCACTCTTTACGGACTTTCCAACAGGGGTTGAAATCAAAATTCTCTGATTTAGGGTTCAAGCATCGCAAAGTTTGGCTGCAATCTGTTTTCTGCTTGCATTAGACGAACACATACAGAAATGCTTTTGGGAGTCAAATATATCTCTGTTTAGATTATATCCTACAATAATAAATGTCAGAATCATTTTAGTGGTGAACTGTAATGAACCAGATATGGACTGAAGAGGTAATTCGCTTGGAATGTGATATCAAAATGGGGTTTCCACCAGAAGACGTCTTAAGATTTCCTTGTTGGTCCTCAATAAAACGAGTGCCACACTGATATTCAGTATGTCATTCACAGAAGCTAATTTGAAAATCTATTTATCAATGAAGAATACTTCAACACTGCAGCTAAAATTAAGAACTTATCTTAACTAGAATTCCTGGAAATTATTTTTTAGCAAGCTTCAGTATATTCAAGGAACTCTTGTTCCTTTTTGAAGTTAACTATTTTCAAGTGAACAATTATTAATTTTCAGGATGGTCGTTTCTGTTTAAATTGTATATCTGAATTACAGGCCATTTTCAGATTTCCATATTTTGTAATTGTACCCATCCTTTATGTACACCTGCCATAAGGCAGAGCATTTGATTTTACAATACTGTCAATCAGTTTATCCATCAATACATCTGTCTACAAGTTCCCCATTTCATTCCCACACCATTGCCAAAGTTTGTTAAGTAGATTGCAATTTTGGAGCGAGGAAGAAACCTATTGAATGTTTTTTAGTCTACTTTTTTGCATATTTATGCAGTGGGCAAGTCCTCGAGACTTGCACGGAAGGTAGACGCTCCCGCCTCCCGACAAGTCTTCCAGCTATGGATAAATAGTGTTATGTTAACACGGCATTACTGGACGGAAGAACTTCCGAGACGAAGTCAACGGCCAAGCGGAAGGGCTGCCAAACAGCTCAACGGCTACGTGTTCGTGACCAAGGCGAGCCACCTGGGTGGAGGAAATCGGATGTGGTCAGGCCTGGAGAGGGTTGGCTCCGCCAGGCGTCAGCTGCCCTAGACTCACCACATGAAAAATGACAACAATTACTAATCCCATACCGCCTCGGTCGTCGCCCCGGGTGACATGAGGGAGCAATAACATTTCTATTGCTGTATAATTGTCATTCACAGATACATATTTATTGATTCGATATACAGATTTATTTAGCTTTTATTCTTAAAGTCCATATTCGTCCAATGAATATCATAACCAATATTTGTAATGAAATATAAGCAGCATATTAATATTCTGAGATATGACATTTTTCTTTATTCTTGGTCCCCACTTCAATGATAACATTCAGGTTCTCAACCTAAATGCCTACATACTGACCTGCAGGCTGAAAAAGATGATTTTCCTTCAACTGAATGAAGTTCCTCCATCGGTTTCGATGAGGACCATTCAAAGTCATCGATTCACTGGGGGTGGGTCTAGAGATGGCTGATCAGTCCAATCCGGGCCCGAAAGAGTCTGTTGCAGTGGGGACATGGATGTACAATTTGCTGACTGGGAGTTGCGGAACTGCTGTTCCTGAATTTGCGCAGAGCACGTTTTTCAGCTGCGTCCACCAGTCTTTTCTGCTCAAAGTCTGCCTCACCGGCATTGATTTGAGTGCCCCAAGCAGATCGATCAGCAGAGACACTCTCCCAGCAAGTTGCCCTAAAAAAAGCCTGTTTCAACTACCCCGACCAGCTTATCGCGGCTGGAGGGAATCCCATTCTTGCGGTCGAAACACATAGAAAACCCGAAAGGTTCCTCTCACTCTTGGTGCGTGGAACATACGCACTCTATTGGATCGTGCAGAGGCTGACAGACCAGAGAGAAGAACTGCCCTGGTTGTAAGAGAACTTGCTCGCTAAAAGATAGAGATAGCAGCCCTGAGTGAAACTCGCTTGACCGACGAAGGCCAGTTGACTGAAGTTGGAGCTGGCTACACCTTTTTCTGGAGTGAACGTGGCCCCGATGAACGTCGTGAGTCTGGAGTTGGTTTCGCTGTTCAGTCAAGCCTGGTGAATAAGCTCTCCAGCTTACCAAAGGGAATTAATGACCGGCTAATAATTCTGAAGCTACCCTTACCTGGAAAAAAGCAAGCCACACCCATTAGTGTTTATGCACCAACCATGACCAACTCGGAGGAAGCCAAAGACAAGTTCTACCAATGATCTTGAAGCTCTGATTGCTTCAGTATCAAAGTCGGACATGCTGATCATTCTTGGTGATTTTAACACCAGAGTTGGCGCGGACCACATCTCGTTGGAGGGAGTTATTGGTAGACATGGCACTGGCAACTGCAAAAGCAGTGGACATCTGCTCTTGAGGACGTGCGCGACATATGATCTCCTGATCACAAACACCGTCTTTCATCTGCCCAACCGTAATAAAACGACTTGGATGCACCCACGGTCTAAGCATTGGCATCTGATCGACTACATCTTAGTCCGTAGGAGTGACAGGCAGGATGTTCGTGTGACCAAAGCCATGTGTGGTGCTGACTGCTGGACAGACCACAGGCTACGGATATCCAAGATGAATCTTAGAATTCAACCTCCAAGACGTCCACAGGGATTTAAAGTCCCAAAGCGTCTCTCTGTCTCCAGGCTGAAAGTCTGCAACACTGAGCAAGCTCTGCTGAAGCTCTGACAAGCCAGCTGGAAACTACAGACTCTGATACCAACGACGTAGAGCAGTGCTGGGCGGCCTTCAAACAGCTGGTGTACTCTATTGCATCTGAAACCCTTGGCTTCACTGCGCGAAAGCACCAAGACTGGTTTGACGAGAACTGTGAAGAAACACAGTTTCCTGCTAGAGGAGAAGCATCGTCTCCATCGTGCGTACAGCATCGACCACAAGTCCGCTGCAAAAGAAAGATGCCTTTAGCAGAGCCCGCCAAGCTGTGCAGAAGAAACTGCGCGAGATGCGGGATACATGGCTGAGTCGAAAGGCTGATGATATTCAGTCCTTTGCCGACAGACACGACATGAAGAATTTCTAGAGTACTCTTCGTGATGTTTATGGCAAAGTAACATCAGGCACACCCCCACTCCTGAGCTCCGATGGCAGCACGCACATAACCGAGAAGGAGAAGATACTGGATCGCTGGGTGGAACACTTTGACGGTGTCCTCAACAGACCCTCTTCCACCAACGATGAAGTGATCAACTGTCTATTGCAGGTGGAGATCAGCTAGAGATTGGCTGACCCTCCAAAAGTGCTGGAAACTCATAAGGCCATTGAGCTCCTGTCTAGTGAGAAAGTTCCAAGAGCAGACTCCATCTCAGCTGAGATATACAAGTCTGGTGGACCTAGGCTCGTGGAAAGACTACCAGAGATGTTTTGTGGGATGTGGAAGCAGAAACGCATACCCGAGGAATTCAAAGATGCATCCATCATCCACATTTACAAACGCAAAGGAAATCGCCAATCCTGCGACAACCATAGAGGAATCTCTCTACTCTGCATCGCAGGCAAGGTCCTCGCCAGGCTACTGCTGAACAGACTCACAGAGCACATTGACCATGACCTACTGCCAGAAAGTCAGTGTGGCTTCAGAAAGGAGAGAGGCACCATCGACGTAATCTTTGCTGCTAGGCAGATGCAAGAAAAGTGTCAGGAACAAAATGCCCAGCTATACACCACCTTCGTGGACCTGACTAAGACATTCAACACTGTCAGCCGGGAAGGGATTTGGAAGATCATGGCCAAGTTTGGATGTCCAGAAGTCTTCATTGAAATGGTGAAGCAATTTTATGATGGCATGCTTGATAGAGTCCAGGACCAGGGTAACTATTCCGAACCCTTTGCCGTTACGAATGGTGTGAAACAAGGATGCGTCTTAGCCCCCACTCTCTTCAGCCTCATATTCTCCGCCATGCTGATGGATGCTTTCAAGGACAGTGATGTGAGAGTTGGTCTCCGATATCGTCTGGTTGGGAAGTTGTTCAATGCCATATGTTCCACAACACATCAGTCAACATTTTGGCATTATTTTTCCACTAGTACATTGCATCCTCTCAGGTCTACAAGGAAAATATTCATCCCATTCAATCCATTGCAAATCTTAAAATTATCAAACATAATAAACTATATATATATATATATATATATATATATATATATATATATATATATATACCCGTTAGATCCCGTTGTCTGACAGGTTGGGTTCTCTGTAGTAGGGACATTTGATGTGATTCAACTGTTTTCCAATTTTCTAGTCGTGTTCATAGCAATATTGGATAGAATCCACATTTCAAGAAATGTTCTGCTTCTGCAGTCTAAAACAATACAAGCAGAATCTTTAAAGCACACTCACCCCATGGCCTTATGGACATTAATCATTTGGTTTAACAGGTCTAGCTCTATGGTCTATGTAGTAAGTGAGAACAACAGGCATTTGTGTTTATGAATATTATTTAATTGATTATTTACAGGACTTATAATTAGTTTTAGATTTTGAAAATGCAGATGATGTTAGAGACAAGATAGCAGATTAAGTCTCTCAAATTAACAAGAGCAACTTACATCAAGATTTAAAAGAAATAGATATTTTATACTTGAACTCTGACATTCTTTGCCAACCCTTACACATAAACTACATTTATTTAACATTTATATTTTGAGGGAGAGGTTGAAAGTGAATGTGAGTCTGATCAGATATGTTGTAATCATTTATATGTTTCAATTCAACTTCTGGACAACTCATTAGTAAGAAATCAAATGTTTAGTTTAATCAAGAAAACACAGATTATGTGTATCAGAAACAATCAAGCCAGTTATAGAAATATGATATCAGGATGTCTCCTCTGAAGTCCGCGAGGCTGATATATATATATATATATATATATATATATATATATATATATATATATATATATATATATATATATATATAGAGGCAGAAATTGTTAGAGTTCTTTAATTTGAATTTGGTACAGTGAAAAGAACCATTGCTTGCTCTACCAGCTGATTCCTCAATGTAGTACCCTACACAGCTACAACATCTCTACCACTTCTGACCAGAGGGTTCTCATCTTCTGGCTTCAGGGTGAGGGAGAGTTCAGTGGGTGCCATCTGTGAAGTTGTTTATTTTATCAACGAAGAGCTGATTTAGATACCTGATAACAGTACCAGGATCCCAGTCTCTGATTACTGTGGAGAATAACTGTACTACATGACTTAGTTTGTCAAAGAATTCACTGAGTACAGCCTGCGGACCAACTGCTTTTCTAATTGTGACATTCATACCACGGACATTTAACCCTTCATCTTTATGCATAAATCTATTCTATGCTTTTTTATTTTGCAAGAAATTTCTGGCTAGTATCACTGAGCAACTGAGGTTTTCAGTTACTTGAAATTGCTTTGCATTCAGCTCTAAGTGACCTACTGGTATAGGTAGTATCATCTGTCCTTTAGTAGCACATATATCGAGTAAAGTCTGTACCTATTCTAATATTAATCAAGCTTCTACTAAGTTACTATTATGTACAATATTTCCTTTACTTTCCTGCCTTACATTTTCCTCAGGCTAACATGAATTTATCCTACTATCCCTGGGGATTTATGGATGAGACCCTGGGTTAGGCTCAAATCCCTATCATGATTTTTAATTTGGTGGCATGTATCCTACACCTTGATATACCCCATTTTGTTGCATTTAAAGCACCTTGCATGTTGAACTCCACAAACTGGATGCTTTATGATGTTACTCACCTCAGTTTTGTTGTCTCCATGGAATCCCCAATGGTTTCAGCCCTCTTGCTGCTCTTTTCTTCTGTACAGCGTCAAGAGGGCTTTTTGTGCTGCAGTTCTTGAATTTCTAGTTTCTAATTTGATATCTCTCCTTCCAGGTTTCTGAATTTACTGTCACCACCAAATAAGTCATTCTTCCATATTTTGCCACTTCCTCCCGTGTTTTGGCCTCCTAAGCCAAGAAGAATGATTAGGTACGTGGATCAAGTCTATTTATTGTAAGGTCAAGGATCTCTGATGTTAATTTCCACAGGTCTATCCACTTCAAATTAACATTTCCCACATAAACAGCCACATTGTAACTTAATCTCAATCTCTGCACAACTGAATACAGGTCTATCACTTGACCTTTTCCCTAAGCCATTTCTTCCCCTCAGTTCCAGCTGAGCTGAAAAATCAGCTGAAAAATCAGCTATCTGAACTATTCTCCTCCAAATGTGACCTGCGGTTCTTTACCAAGACTGACCCGCTGTTTTCTCTTCTGGCTTCTAGTTGAGGGTAGTTCTTAGTGGTATTTAATTATAATACTAATTTATTTTGGCAAACTGGTGTTTATATCTAATTATACATCTACCAAAGTTCTGTCCACCTCTTTAACTTCTACACTACAGTTTAGTTACATGGTTTCTTTGATATAGTTGTCCACTCACATAATATCTGTCATCTCTCCATTATATATCTATTACGTATTCTATCGCCATCATGTACATATCTCTGTATCTTGTAAGTCCTTGTTCTCTTTATATATATATATATATATATATATATATATATATATATATATATATATATATATATATATATATATATATATATATATGTATATATATATATATGTGTGTGTGTGTGTGTGTGTGTGTGTGTGTGTGTGTGTGTGTTTAATTATAAGATCATATATCAACACCCCCTTACTTTGCATACAGAATATGATTGGTTATTCCATAGCTAAATGAAGGACGGCCACCTCCACAGACCACATTATATCTGAATGGTGCTGTAACAGCAGGAATATGACCCAGTTACCCAGATTTTTCATGATGCTGACCCATTTACCCGGATTTGTCATGACGTCCTGAATTGATATGTTTTCCAAATTCTCAAAAGAAACATGATACTGGTAACATGTTTTCTGTGTTTTTCCTTTCCATTCAAATTTGTATATTTTAAATTTATTCCCGCACTAAAACTCCGTTTGGTCATACAAAGGTAGATTAGATTTGTGGTTTCGGCAGTGATAGTTGAGTAGATTTCTGAATTGCCTCCCTTGAACCATGGAATGCATTTTATCACTTGTTACACCTCTGTGGTCTTAAATAATAATACTTAGTCTTAAACTTAGTAACAGAAAAGAGTAAAAAGCAACAAGTTTTGTAAAATTCAACAAATAATTTATTTACCAAGAATACGAAGTGAAAATTTTAAAATATCTTACTGTATTGTGAACTGAATCCCAGATAGTCTAAAAGTTCTATCACATGTCCAAATGAATACAGTTCCAATTGAATTCCACTGGTGTTACACATAAGTTACAAAATTGAATTTGTTGATGTACCTGTAGTCCTGAACGTGCTAATGTACCAGTGTCCTGGAATGGGGCAATATGTTAACAGTAATGATGCCACGGGTGCTAGGGTACCCGCCCGATAAATAATAACCCGGGTAATAACATGACCAACTGGGTACCGTTTTAAAAAAAAGTATTCCAAGTTCCGATAGAGACAGAATAGCAGTTTGAGGCTCGTGTCGTGTGCGCATTTATTCATCATCACATGGGTTCTTATGGCTGCTTACAATTTACTTTTCATACATGTACTATATTATAATATAAGGGACGACACTTCTCTCCTTTCTCGCGCGACCTATTTAAGAATCAACACCGATATTTAAAGCTAGACCGTCCTAACTTCCTGCCAGTCCATGGTTCATGTGCCATTTTTCTCGCGACTTAAAACGCGCTTGTTTTGAGATTCTGATGACATTAAGTAGGCCAGTACCTTACGGTCGACGAAATTCGCTCAGGGGAGGTCGAGATAGAAAGACCAGAGCGCCAGCTACAAACAATGAAAAGGGTGGAGGTGAAAAGCTAGTACGACGTGCTGTACGAGCTACCGACCAACCCCTTCAACCCAATGTGACGAGAGGCATTGCCATTGTACGTGGGAACAATATTGCAATAACTTAATGCAATAAGTCAATATACAGCACCTGGTGTATCTACAGAACTACAGTCCAGTTAGTCAGCGAGGTTCCCGCCATGTTGAAGCTGGGAGGCTACCGCCACCAACCCTATTTGATGGAAACAGACCGATGCTAGCAGAGCTGTCATTCAGCACTGGAAATGGGCGAGGCAAACTTGAAATTGGCCGGAAGAGCACCTTGCAATGAAGCCGCCAGAAAATGAAGAGAGTGCACCTATAATGGTAGCAGCCGGAAAATGAAGGGAGACATCCAGCAGAGGTAGCCACCGGAAAGAGGGAAGAGCAAGCCGGCTCGGACTCCACTGCAGCCTGCATTCCAGAGTAGTCCAGACGTTCATGTTGGCTCGAAGTGAGTAGATCGAGTAACTATTCAAATTGCCTGAGTCAATGTTAGGGCTTTTATTCGGACCCCCGAAAGCCCTCCTTGTGCGAAAACTGGCCCTGAAAAGATCCTGATTGGCAAGCTGCTGAACAAACTAACAAAATCGCGACCCAAATGGAGATCACAAAACTTTTATGGCTACTATAAGCCAAACTGATTGGATAAATCTCTTTTGGAAAATACAAGTACGCATAGTACACGAAAACAATATAACTGAACAATACGTAAATTCAAAACTCAGGAATATTTGACCCGGATGTGACTTTCACATGTTTGGCACTAAGTTAGGGACCGTCCCGCAAAAGCAAGATACTGGGCATAAATTTGAACCAAATGCACTTATCATACCGTATACTTGGTGACAGCCTTGGAAGAAGAAGAGGAGCCTTTTTGGCTTCGTTGCTTCCGGTGGCTTGCTTTGGGGGCATTGTATTATTAGCGGTTAATCGCACAAATTAAGAAGTGCACCAACGTGTACAAGTAACAAGTCGCACATGCCGAATTGTCGAAATGCGACCAAAATCGAAATAATTGAATTGAACTTTCGTCGACAGCGACAGTATGTATTAAGAAATATTGGACGAAATAAAAATTTAAATAGGTACTACAATTCAAAGAAAAGAAAGCACAATATAAATGTCCGGTTTAACTAATTCCATTTTTGCCTCATGTTTATGGCCGTCGAGCAAGTATTAGTTGTTCAAGTCAGGGTCGCTCTTCACATTTGTTTACTGGACTCTTTTTATTAGCAGGAAACCTGACAGATATTTTTGTAACGGCAAAGGTGTAACATTATACATGTGTAACTGACCAATCAGAACCCTCTGTGCATGAGTCATAGTCCCACAGGTACTATCTACAGGCGTCTGCCTCTTTGATACCACTCTCTGTAAGACCTCACAGTAGTCACTTTGTATATATTAAAGTTATTGATAGTTAGAACACGGCGTCTCATATTATGTTTTAACGCAATAAAACAACATGGTGCCAGATGTGGGATATAATTGGAATAGCACATCAATCGTAAATGGATATTTTGAAACAACACCTTTACAATCCATGGAAGATTTTGCACGAATTTAGAACCTTAAAAACGTTGAAAATTCTGCATACGAACTTAATACCATCGAAATCGATCTTTCCGGCGTTCCAACCCTACCATGGACTGGGACAATTCCAACCTTTCCACATCATGGGCTAAATTCCAGCAACCCTGTGAAATAATATTTAACGGACCGATGAGTAGAAGAAGTGATGCAGTCAAAGCCAACTACATTCTACTTTGGGTAGGCGACAAAGGTAGAGATATTTTCAACACATGGACTCTGACGGATAAAGAAAAAAAAGGACCCATCAACGCTCTTTACAAAATTCAAGCATCACTTGCATCCAAAATGAAATCCGGTCTTTGCCAGATTCAAGTTTAACAATGAAATTCAAGGCTCCAGGACAATAGACCAATATGTGACTTCACTGAAACTCTTGGCCAAGGACTGTCTCTTCAAAGACGAAGACGACATGATTCATGATAGAATTGTTTTCGGGGTATGGTCATTAAGGATACGAGAAAAACTTATCAGCGAAGGTTAAAAGTTGACCTTCGAAAGGGCCACTAACATCAGTCAATGCCATGAATATACCCAGGAACAGCTCCAGACCATGTCTGCATCAGCCAGACCAGAAGTGCATGCGTCAATTCAACGACAGACCAAGACAAAAGAACTACAGCCGAAGAAGAAATGGACCACGTCTTCCAGACGGAGCGTCAACGCGACCTGTGGACACTGCGGATACAAATCACATTCAAGCCAGGACAAGTGCCCTGCAAAAGGAAAGACTTGCAATAAGTGTCATAAACTGAATCACTTTGAGAAAGTCTGTAGATCAAAAACGGTCAGTGTGATTAACAATGAATATCAAAACCAGGATTTATATATTGACAGTGTAAAAAAGGGATATAGTTGCCAATGGCCAGGTGTATGCAGCGATAGAGGTAGGACCTAATTTAGTTTTTATTGATTTTAAATTGGATACTGGCTCTCAAGCTAACATCATACCCTCGCATATATTTAAAAAGCTAGGCATAAAGCATTCCCATCAATCTACAATAAACACATTATCTGCATATAACGGCAAATTATTGAGTACAATGGGTACAGTCAATCTCACATGTAAACGCACTGAACGTACACATTAACTCGAGTTCTACATTGTCAAAACAAAAGCACCACTATACTTGGTTTACAGTCTTGTATGGAGTTAGGCTTAGTTAAATTTACATACTCTGTTCAGACACAGATGTCAAATTTACAATGTAACAAGAGTACGCCCCTCACTAAGGCAGTTGTTCTCAAGGAATATGCCGAAGTCTTCAACGGCATAGGTCTTTTCCCAGGGGAATGTACCATACACATCGACCCCAAGGCGAGTACCTGTTGCACTTCAATACGGACTCAAAACTGAACTTTATCGCATGGAAAATGAAAATATCATTGCCACGGTTACATCACCTACAGCATGGGTAAATTCTATGGTTGTCGTCGAAAAGCAGTCGGGTAAACTAAGGGCAAGTCTCGTCCCACAAGATCTTAACTGAGCAATTTTGCGTCCCCATTACCCTATGCGCACATTAGATGATATCCTACTCCAATTATCAGGTGTAAAATACTTCACCAAATTGAATGCACGTCAGGATATTGGGCAATAAAACTGTCACGTGACTCTTCATACCTCACAACTTTCAACACCCCTTACGGCCGTTACCGTTTCTTGCGTGTCCCATTTGCGTTGAAATCATCTCAAGATGAATTCCAAAGGCTAATCGATGAGAGTTTTGAAGGTTTAAGTGGTATCATTTAGATTTGTGACGATATACTAATTTTGGACGCACACGCGATGAACATGATACAAATTTGAGAAATATTCTCAAACATTCCCTCGAAAAAGGAATCCGGCTAAATGAGGAAAAACCAGAAGTATGTGTCACAGAAGTACAGTACTTCGGGCACATTCTGTCAGCAGAAGGTCTCAAACCTGACTCTGCCAAAGTAGCAGCTGTCAGAGAAATGGAACCCCTCGTGACTGCGCGGAGTTAGAAACCATTATTGGCATGGTTAACTACTTGTCCAAATTTACCCCAAATTTGGCAGAGGTCACCAGTCCATTAAGACAACTGTTAGCGAAAGACGTAGAGTTTTCATGGGACTCTCCTCAAATAGAGCATTTCAAAAGGTCAAAGACATAATTTCAATAAGCCCAGGACCTGTTCTGTCTTATTTTGACCCTAAGAAACCACTGACTTTGCAAGTTGACGTGTCAACATTTGGGCTTGGTGCCGCCCTAATGCAAGATGATAAGCCCGTGGTTAACCCCAACATCAATATCATCACGGGTGAATGGCTGATTTATCGGCCTACTCATGTATTAACTACTAATCCACATGAATTTAGTCAATTTGTGATAAAAATTTTAACTGCAGATCCAAGTAAGTAGCAAAAATGAATGTCCGTTAAATAAAATAAATATGTAAGTTTTTCATACAGTTTTATGTAATTGTGGCATGTATTGCATAGATTGTTCTTGTTATGATCAGATTATGCTTTTTTCCACTTATGTTAATAATAAATTATGCTCATACCTATCTTGGAGGTTGGTTGTGTGAACCTACAACAAAGCAGTTCAGGATCATATTTAATACAATTTCCCTTTGATCGGGTACCCAGGTAACCGATCGTTAGGATTGACGGGTACCCGGTAGAAATTTCAGAAAGTTTTGACATCTCTAGTTAACAGTCTTTTGATGTATCACAGAAATATAATACAAAATGTCCTTGACTGAAAATCACTACAGTTCCAAATTAATGTTTTAGTCCAAGAACTCTGTTGAGCATAATTTGTAATTCCAGTGAATGGTTTATGTAATTAAATCCACCCAAACTTACAACTGAACACAACAATAAGACTGATTCTGCTTCAGATGTTAACACAAGAATGAGTAACCCTGATTTAAATTAGTTTATATACCGCGCCACTTGACCTAGGTCACAATTACCATTTGCTGGAAATACTCAGTCATCTCAATGGAAATCTTTTTTCTGCAACTTTCTAAGGTCAGAATCAAGACTGTTTCCATAACTGAAACTGAAGTAAACATGCTTACAATTAATAATAAATCTAATACATAACCTACAGTGATAGATATTAGCTATGTATCATGTTGTTTACGAAACAAACATCACTGGTCAGCTTCACTATAAACTTGATTTTAGACTAAGGTCAATTACAAATTGCAAATATAGATAACATTATCACAGAGAAAAGCATCCAACAATACAGATTAAATATACCTAACACACTATATATAGTTTGGTGTACTCTAATGTATCATAAGTAAAAATATAAGGTGGAAAAAATTAACGTTAATTGAAAATAATTAAAAAGCTCTGGACATCTGTTTTGTCTTTTTAACAAGCATATACCTAATGTGAGCTATAGTTCACAGTAATGCAACTGACTTTCATCACATTCTTAAAATTTAGAAAAACAGAATGTTTTTCTTTATCTTAAATATTCTGTCCATATAAGTACACTTTCAAAGTTCATTCCATATAAGGAGCAGCGGGCGCAATGGCCCCAACCAGGACCAAAAACAGATAATTTAGGCCTAAAAAGGGTAGTGAATATCCATTCCTGGTTTTTCTTTTATTTATTTAAGAAATTGAAGCAGATATTATTTTTGCAGGTACTTGTGTCATGGATTTATTAATTTCTGCACTAAATATTCAATTTTCCAACATTATAAAGTTTTGAATCAATTCTTGTAGAGTAAGACTGCAGTATGGTTGTATGCAATTTCCTTGTCTGCTAAAATAACCATGTTCACTGTTCAAGTCATGGTTATTTTAGTTGACAGAGAAAGTTGAGCAGCAATCTGCTGCAGTCTGACTCTGCAATGATCAATTAAGAATATATAATACTGGAAAAATTGAATATTGGTTTCAAAAATTAGTAAATACATGACCCATGTGTCTATTATCATGTAATCATTATCAGCTTCTCCTGTTGCGAGCCTTCCATAATGGGATTTGAATATCTAATTTCAGAATTTTTTGCATTTAATTTGAAAATCTGAGTTTGGATATTTTCCTTCCTGTACACTACTGTGGAAATGAATGCAACAGTGGTTTCACAGAGGACAATATCAATAATCATGAGTCTTGTGTGCTGAACTGGTGCCCAGCTAATAGAAATCATTAAGTCTTGTGAGTAAGCAGTTTTCTCTTTTCTCTTTCGTAAACCTATTTTTCTGTTCATAAACAGGCTTGGCATGGCTAGCCATAGGGGCTTATTGCAAATGAAATTAAGATTGTTGGCAAATGGTTATAGTGATGGGGGTCTAATACTCTTCAATACTCTTACCATATGAGACATCAACCATGATAGTTGTGATGGGAGAGGAGGACCAATGCCAAGCCCTTCCACAAGTGTACATCGTAATCATCACGGTTGATATCTTACATTGTAGGACTTGGGTTCCAGGTGTTATATTGTTAACCGTTGAACTGTCCTTTCCTCTCCCCATACACATTTACAGATTTAATTATATTAAGAGACCCCAGGTGGCCATGTGGTCTAAAGCGCTAGCCTTTACTGATCACTGTCATCTCACGTCTCTCCATGTGGGTTAGAGTCTCAGGCTCGGCAAGCATGGGCATGAGAGAAAGCTGTCAGTAGCTTCCCGTGGATAGGTGGTCCTTACAGGGGTTTTCCTGGGTTCTTCCTCCACCAATTATCTTGTGTTGGAAAATGGCGTTAAAACGAAAACAACAACAATAATTACATTTATAATGAACCCATGTTTATAGCTCCATCATTTGTGGGAGATTTTTGAGTATCCTTGGTTGGAGACACATGATTGATCTTCCTGTTCATGAGATTTAAATCATTCAAATGGCAGCTGAATATAGACAGATTCTAATACATTTAGAGCTGTGCGCAATCACCTGCTTCCAGAAGTGTGCCTCAAACAATTACTGTCTGTCTGATTATTACTTACCGCATTCAGAACTTGCAAGAATTCTAAACCAGACATTCCACCAACAGCAAGTACAGTGCAAGATCTTTTTATTGTTTGGAAATGGAGAAACCTAAGGTGCATGAAGAGCTGCCGATGTGTGATGCAGATCTCCATACAGGTAATATATAGGCACTACATATATTTTGTTTACGCACTGCAAGATAACTACAGCTAGATTGCCAGAGATATAAGATGAGACTTTCTAACCTTATTCTGGTAAAGGGTAAGACACCCATGTACAGGATGAGACTTTCTAACCTTATTCTGTTAAAGGGTAAGATACCCACGTACAGGATGAGACTTTCTAACCTTATTCTCTTATAGGGTAAGACACCCATGTACAGAAAAAGACTTTCTCACCTTATTCTGGTAAACGGTAAGACACCCATGTACTGGATGAGACTTTCCAACCTGATTCTGTTGTATGGTAAGACACCCATGTACAGGATGAGACTTTCCAACCTTATTCTCTTGTAGGGTAAGAGACCCATGTACAGAATGAAACTTTCCAACATCATTCTGTTGTAGGGTAAGACACCCATGTACAGGATGAGACTGTCTAACCTTTTTCTGTTGGAGGGTAAGACACCCATGTACAGGATGAGACTCTCTAACTTGATTCTGTTGTAGGGTAAGACACCCATGTACAGGATGAGACTTACTAACCTTAGTCTGTTATAGGGTAACACACATGTATAGGATGAAACTTTCTAACCTTATTATGTTGTTTGGTAGGACACCCATGTACAGGATGAGAACTGCTAACCTTATTCTGGTGTAGGGTAAGACACCCATGTACAGCATGAGACAATCTAAACTTATTCTGTTGTAGGGTAAGACACAAATGTATGAGATGAGTCTTTTTAACTTCTTCTGGTGTAGGGTAAGACATCCATGTACAGGATGATACTTTCTAACCTCCTTTTGTTGTAGCGTAAGACACCCATGTACAGGATGAGACTTTTTAACCTTATTGTGTTATATGAGAATTTCTAACCTTATTTTGATAAACGATAAGACACCCATGTTCAGGATGACTTTCTAACCTTTTTCTGTTATAGGGTAAGACACCCAAGTACAGAATGAGAATTTCTAACCTTATTCTGGTAAACGGTAAGACACCAATGTACAGGATGAAACTTTCTAACCTGATTCTGTTGTATGGTAAGACACCCATGTACAGGATGAGACTTTCTAACCTTATTCTGTGATTTCGCAAGACACCCATGTACAGAATGAGACTTTCTAACCCTATTCTGTTGTAGGGTAATACACTCTTGTACAGGATGAGACTATCTAACCTTCTTCTGTTCCTACGGTAAGACACCCATGTACAGGATGAGTCTTTCTGACCTTATTCTCTAATAGGGTAAGACATCCATTTACAGGATGAGACTTTCTAACCTTATTATCGTGTAGGGTAAAGCAGCCATGTACAGGATGAGACTTCCTAATCTTATTCTGTTGTAGGGTAAGACACCCATGGACAGGATGAGACTTTCTAACCTTATTCTGTTGTACGGTAAGCCACCCACGTACCGGATGAGTCTTTCAAGCCTTGTTCTGGTATAGCGTAAGATACCCTTAGACAGGATGAGACTTTCTAACCTTATTCCAGTATACGGTAAGACTCCCATGTACAGGATGAGTCTATCTAACCATATTCTTTTGTAGGGTAAAACACCCATGTACAGAATGAGACTTTCTAACCTTATTCTCTTATAGTGTAAGACACACATGTACTGGATGAGACTTTCTATCCTAATTCTTGTTAAAGGTGAAAAACCCATCTACAGGATGAGACTTTATAACCTTCTTCTGTTGTAGGAGAAGACACCCATGTACAGGATGAGATTTTTTAACCTTATTCTTTTAAAGGGTAAGACACCCATGTACAGGATGAGGCTTTAGATCCTTATTATATTGTAGGGTTAGACGCCAATGTACAGCGTCAGACTTTCCAACCTTATTCTATTAAAGGGTAAGATACTCCTGTACAGGATGAGACTTTCTAACCTTAGTATATTCTCGGGTAAGACATCCATGTGCAGGATGAGACCTTCTAACCTTATTCTGTTGTAGGGTAAGACACCCATGTACAGGATGACACTTTCTAACCTACTTCTGGTGTAGGGTAAAACACCCATGTACAGGATGAGACTTTCTAACCTTATTCTGGTGCAGGGTAAGACACTCATTTACAGGATGAGTCTCTCTAACCTTATTGTGGGGTAGGGCAAGACACCCATGTACAGGATGAGATTTTGTGACCTGATTCTCTTATAGGGTAAGAGTCCCATGTACAGGATGAGACTTTCTAACCTTATTATGTTGTAGGGTAAGACACCAATGTATAAGATGAGACTTTCTAACCTTATTCTATTGTTGGGTAAAGCACACATGTAAAGGATGAGACCTTCTAAAGTTTTTCTGGTAGAAGGTAAGACACCCATGTACAGGATGAGACTTTGTAACCTATTTCTGTTATAGTGTAAGACACACATGTACAGGATGGGACATTCTAACCTAATTCTGGTAAATGGTAAAACATCCATCTACAGGATGCGACTTTCTAACTTGATTCTGTTGTGGGGTAAGACACCCATGCACAGAATGAGACTTTCTAACCTAGTCGGTTGCTGGGTAAGACACCCATGTACAGGATGAGACTGTCTAACCTTATTCTATTCTAGGATAAGACACCTATGTACAGGATGAGACTTTCTAAACTTATTCTGTTCTAGGTAAGAGACCAATGTACAGGATGAGAGTTTGTAACCTTATTATGTTGTAGGGTAAGACCCCAATATACAGGATGAGACTTTCCAACCTTATTCTTTTATAGGGTAATACACCGGTTTACAGGATGAGACTTTCTAACCTTAGTCTGTTGTATGGTAAAACACCCATGTGCAGGATGAGACCTTCTAACCTTATTCTGTTGTAGGGTAAGATTTTCCATGTACATGATGAGACTTTCTAAACTTATTATGTTGTAGAGTAAGACACCAATGTATCAGATGAATCTTTCTAACTTCTTCTGTTCTAGCATAAGACATGCATGTACAGTATGAGACTTTCTAACCTTATTATATTGTAGGGTAAGACACCCATGTAACGGATGAGACTTTCTAACCTTATTTTGTTGTAGGGTAAAGCACCCATGTACAAGATGAGATTTTCTAACCTTATTCTGGTAAACGGTAAGAAACACAAGGAAAAGAATGAGCCTTTCTAACCTTATTCTGGCAAAGGGTATGACACCCATGTACAGGATGACACTTTCTAACCTAATTCTGTTGTATAGTAAGACACCCATGTACAGGATGAGACTTTCTAACCTTATTATGCCGTAGGGTAAGACACCAATGTAGAAGATAAGACTATCTGACATTATTCTGTTGTAGGTAATAGACCAATGTACAGGATGAGACTTTCTAACCTTATTATGTTATAGAGTGAGACACCTATTTACAAGATCTGACCTTCTAATCTTATTATGTTGTAGGGTAAGACACCAATGTACAGGATGAGACTTTCTAACCTTATTCTTTAATAGGGTAAGACCCACGTCTACAGGATGAGACTTTCTAACCTTGGTCTGTTGTAGAGTAACACACCCATGTGCAGGGTGAGACCTTCTAACCTTATTCTGTTGTATGGTAATATACCCATGTACACAATGAGACTTTCTAACCTTATTATGTTGTAGGGTGAGACACCAATGGATAAGATGAGCCTTCCTAACTTCTTCTGGTGTAGGGTAAGACATCCATGTACAGGATGAGTCTTTCTAACCTTCTGATGTTGTAGTGTAACACACACATGTACAGAATGAGACTGTCTAACCTTATTCTGTTGTAGAGTAAAGAACCCATGTACAGGATGAGACTTTCTAACCTTATTCTCGTAAAGGGTAAGACACCAATGTACAGGATGAGACCTTCTAACCTTATTATGTTATAGGGTAAGACACCCATGTACAGAATGGGACTTTCTAACCTTATTCTGGTAAACGGGAAGACACCCATGTACAGGACGAGACTTTCTAACCTGATTCTGTTGTATGGTAAGACACCCATGAACAGGATGAGACTTTCTAACCTTACCCTGTTGTATGTTGAGAGACCCATGTACAGAATGAGACTCTCTAACATCATTCTGTTGTAGGGTAAGACACCTATGTACAGGATGAAACTGTCTAACCTTATTTTGTTGTAGGGTAAGACACCAATGTACAGGATGAGACTCTCTAACCTGATTCTGTTATATGGTAAGACACCCATGTGCAGGATGAGACTTGCTAACCTTAGTCTGTTATAGGGTAAGGCATTCATGTACAGGATGAGACTTTCTAACCTTATTATGTTGTAGGGTAGGACACCCATGTACATGATGAGACCTGCTAACCTTTATTTTGGGAAAGGGTAAGTCACCCATATACAGGATGAGACTTTCTAACCTTATTCTGTTATAGGGTCAGACACCAAAGTACAGAATGAGAATTTCTAACCTTATTCTGGTAAACGGTAAGACACCCATATACAGGATGAGACTTTCCAACCTTTTTCTGTTATACGGAAAGACACCCAAGTACAGAATGAGAGTTTCTAACCTTATTCTGGTAAACGGGAAGACACCTAGGTACAGGATGAGACTTTCTAACCTTATTCTGTTGTATGGTAAGGCACCCATGTACAGGATGAAATTTTATAACCTTATTCTATCATAGGGTAAGACACCCATTTACACAATGAGACTTTCTAACCTTACTCCCTTGTAGGGTAAGACAGCCATGTACATGATGAGACTGTCTACCCTTATTATGTTCG
The DNA here is from genome assembly GCA_016617855.1 of Megalonaias nervosa. Classification (NCBI taxonomy): domain Eukaryota; kingdom Metazoa; phylum Mollusca; class Bivalvia; order Unionida; family Unionidae; genus Megalonaias; species Megalonaias nervosa. The sequence goes on from JAECUM010014592.1 coordinate 26,074, forward strand.
TAGGGTAAGACACCCATGTACAGGATGAGACTTTCTAACCTTATTCTGTTGTACGGTAGAGGACCCATGTACAGGTTGAGACTTTCTAACCTTATTCTGGTAAAGGGTAAGACACCCATGTACAGGATGAGACTTTCTAACCTTATTCTGGTAAACGTGAAGACACCCATGTACAGCAAGAGACTTTCTGACCTTATTCAGGTAGAGTAGGACACCCATGTACATGATGAGACTGTCTAACCTGATTTTGTTGTATGGTAAGGCACCCATGTACAGGATGAGACCTTCTAACCTTACTCTGTTGTAGGGTAAGAGACCCATGTACAGAATGAGACTTTCTAACATCATTCTGTTGTAGGTTAAGACACCCATGTACAGAATGAGACTGTCTAACCTATTCTGTTTTAGGATAAAACACCCATATACATAATGAGACTTTCTAACCTGGTTCTGTTCTAGGGTAAGTCGCCCATGTACAGGATGAGACCTACTAACCTTATTTTCTTATATGGTAAGACGTCCATGTACAGGATGAGACTTTCTAACCTTATTATGTTGTAGGGTAAGACACCAATGTAGAAGATGAGACTTTCTAACCTCATTTTGTTGTAGGGTAGGACACCCATGTACAGGATGAGACCTGCTAACGTTATTCTGGTAAAGGTTAAGACACCCATGTACAGGATGAGTCTTTCTAACCTAATACTGTTATAGAATAAGACACCCAAGTACAGAATGAGAATTGCTAACCTTATTCTGGTAAACAGTAAGACACCCATGTACAGGATGAGACTTTCTAACCTTAGTCTGTTGTAGGGTAAAACACCCATGTGCAGGATGAGACCTTCTAACCTTATTCTGTTCTAGGGTAAGATTTTCCATGTACATGCTGAGACTTTCTAAACTTATTATGTTGTAGAGTAAGACACCAATGTATAAGATGAATCTTTCTAACTTCTTCTGTTGTAGCATAAGACATGCATGTACAATATGAGACTTTCTAACCTTATTATGTTGTAGGATAAGACACCCATGTAACGGATGAGACTTTCTAACCTTATTTTGTTGTAGGGTAAAGCACCCATGTACAAGATGAGATTTTCTAACCTTATTCTAGTAAAGGGTAAGAAACCTATGGAAAAGAATGATCCCTTCTAACCTTATTCTGGTAAAGGGTATGACACCCATGTACAGGATGACACTTTCTAACCTAATTATGTTGTATAGTAACACACCCATGTACAGGATGAGACTTTCTAACCTTATTATGCTGTAGGGTAAGACACCAATGTAGAAGATAAGACTATCTGACATTATTATGTTGTAGGTAATAGACCAATGTACAGGATGAGACTTTCTAACCTTATTATGTTATAGAGTGAGACACCTATTTACAAGATGAGACTTTCTAACCTTGTTATGTTGTAGGGTAATACACACATGTACACAATGAGACTTTCTAACCTTATTATGTTGTAGGGTAAGACACCAATGTATAAGATGAGTCTTTCTAACTTCTTCTGGTGTAGGGTAAGACATCCATGTACAGGATGAGACTTTCTAACCTTCTTATGTTGTAGTGTAACACATACATGTACAGGATGAGACTGTCTAACCTTATTCTGTTGTAGAGCAAAGCACCCATGTACAGGATGAGACCTTCTAACCTTATTATGTTATAGGGTAAGACATCCATGTACAGAATGAGACTTTCTAACCTTATTCTGGTAAACGGGAAGACACCCATGTACAGGATGAGACTTTCTAACCTGATTCTGTTCTATGGTAAGACACCCATGTACAGGATGAGACTTTCTAACCTTATTATGCTGTAGGGTAAGACACCAATGTCGAAGATAAGACTATCTGACATTATTCTGTTGTAGGTAATAGACCAATGTACAGGATGAGACTTTCTAACCTTATTATGTTATAGAGTGAGACACCTATTTACAAGATGAGACTTTCTAACCTTATTATGTTGTAGGGTAAGACAACAATGTATAAGATGAGGCTTTCTAACTTCTTCTGGTGTAGGGTAAGACATCCATGCACAGGATGAGACTTTCTAACCTTCTGATGTTGTAGTGTAACACACACATGTACAGGATGAGACTGTCTAACCTTATTCTGTTGGAGAGTAAAGCACCCATGTACAGGATGAGACTTTCTAACCTTATTCTCGTAAAGGGTAAGACACCCATGTACAGGATGAGACCTTCTAACCTTGTTATGTTATAGGGTAAGACACCCATGTACAGAATGAGAACTTCTAACCTTATTCTGGTAAACGGGAAGACACCTAGGTACAGGATGAGACTTTCTAACCTTATTCTGTTGTATGGTAAGACACCCATGTACAGGATGAAATTTTCTAACCTTATTCTGTCATAGGGTAAGACACCCATTTACACAATGAGACTTTCTAACCTTATTCTCTTGTAGGGTAAGACAGCCATGTACATGATGAGACTGTCTGCCCTTATTATGTTCGTAGGGTAAGACACCCATGTACATGATGAGACTTTCTAACCTTATTCTGTTGTACGGTAGAGGACCCATGTACAGGTTGAGACTTTCTGACCTTATTCTGGTAAAGGGTAAGACACACATGTACAGGATGAGACTTTCTAACCTTACTCTGGTAAACGTGAAGACACCCATGTACAGTAAGAGACTTTCTGACCTTATTCAGGTAGGGTAGGACACCCATGTACATGATGAGACTGTCTAACCTGATTTTGTTGTATGGTAAGGCACCCATGTACAGGATGAGACTTTCTAACCTTACTCTGTTGTAGGGTAAGAGACCCATGTACAGAATGAGACTTTCTAACATCATTCTGTTGTAGGTTAAGACACCCATGTACAGAATGAGACTGTCTAACCTTATTCTGTTTTAGGATAAGACACCCATATACAGAATGAGACTTTCTAACCTGGTTCTGTTCTAGGGTAAGTCGCCCATGTACAGGATGAGACCTACTAACCTTATTTTCTTATATGGTAAGACGTCCATGTACAGGATGAGACTTTCTAACCTTATTATGTTGTAGGATAAGACACCAATGTAGAAGATGAGACTTTCTAACCTTATATTCTTGTAGGGTAGGACACCCATGTACAGGATGAGACCTGCTAACGTTATTCTGGTACAGGTTAAGACATCTATGTACAGGATGAGTCTTTCTAACCTAATTCTGTTATAGAATAAGACACCCAAGTACAGAATGAGAATTGCTAACCTTATTCTGGTAAACGGTAAGACACCCATGTACAGCAAGAGACTTTCTGACCTTATTCTGTTAAAGGATAAACCCCATGTACACGATTAGACTTTCTAACCTGATTCTGTTGTATCATAAGACACCCATGTACAGGATGAGACTTTCTATCCTTATTCTGGTAAAGAGTAAGACACCCAGGTACAGGATGAGAGCTTCTAACCTTATTCTGTTGTAGGGTAAGACACCCATGTACAGGATGACACTTTCTAACCTTATTCTGTTATAGGGTAAGACACTCATGTACAGAATAAGACTTGTTATCCTTTGTCTGTTGATAGGTAAGACACCGATGTATAGCATGAGACTTTCTAACCTTATTCTATTCATGGGTAACACACATATGTACACAAGGAGACTTTCTAACCTTATTCTGTTTTATTTAAGAAACCATGAACAGGATGAGACTTTCGAACAATATTCTGTTATAGAGTAAGACACGCATGTACAGGATGATGCTTTCTATCCTTATTTTGTTGTAGAGTAAGACACCCATGTACAGGATGATGCTTTCTATCCTTATTTTGTTGTAGGGTAAGACACCCATGTACAGGATGATGCTTTCTATCCTTATTTTGTTGTAGGGTAAGACACCCATGTACAGGATGATACTTTAGAACCTTATTCTCTTATAGGGTAAGACACTCGTGTACAGGATCAGACTTTCTAACCTTGGTATATTGTCGGTTAAGGGATATATGTGCAGGATGAGACCTTCTAACCTTATTCTGTTGTAAGGTAAGAAACCCATTTACAGGATGAGACTTAGCAGCAGGCAGGGTGAACCCTACAACTTTTTTCCTGACCTTATTTTACAAAAATAAAGATTCCTACAGAGGCTGAAAAAAAAGGTCAATAACGCTAAACCGAACCCTCCTAACGATATTATTACCGTATAGTTTGAAAAACGGATAATAAATCGTTTGGGTTAGCTCATTTTTGTTATTTTATTTTTGACTTTTTGTTTTTAATGTTATAGTGTGTTTAGTTTACTCGCCGGGTCAATTAATTTTTGTCATTCACCCCTTCTGCTGCTATGAATTTATCCAGATCAGCTATTGCATGTATGTACAGTGAGAAGTGAGTCATACATAATATAGGCTTTCAAACATGTACTGAGATAGGTATGCGTACCGATTTTTCAAGGACGTGTGACGTAGTAGTTCAAACAATAGCTGTGTTTATCGATAGTCCAGGTATTTGTGTGCAGTTTATTTCCGTGCTTTAATTTTAAATATAATACATTTTAATCGGTTCATACATATAAATGGCCAAATATCTTAATAAAATTATAAATATTTATTTATTTGTAAAATCAGACATCAAATACTATTGCACAATAACCACATATAATAATTTCTAAAACGTATATTTGTAGTCGAGTTCGTTAGCTCAATGCTAAAGTTGTTGGAAACTTTAACACTGATGTTTGCGGTTCGACCCCAGATCTCGCCGAGATGGGTTCGGGTCCCCGGGTCGCCCACGTCTTTTAATAAGTGGGGGGGGGGGCATCCCCTGAGATTTCGATAAACCACCACGTATCTCGTGGTCGGATTCCATTTTGGAATTCTACCCCGGGGTTTCGTGGGGGTTTTATCGAAATCGCAATGCCTAGACAGCCTTCTGAATTGCTAATATTTCGCTTTCGTCGATTAGAAATTCGCCGGGAGGTGTGTCTATGCAATACCCCCCTAAAATAATCAGTAGTATGCCTTGAGCTCTCTGCCCCATGGAAGAACCCCCAAATAAACATCCAGAAAGGGTGTTAGCCAAAAGAAACAGAACATGGGCGTGCCGCATAATACGTCATAAGAGAGACGATAATGTAAGGACCCCATGAAAGTCACACAGGCTATCGAGGGGCTCCATTGAAGGGTAACCGCTAGGATCTACTGATTATTTTTGATAAATTAAAATACAGACAAACATGCATACATACAGACATACATAGAAAGGGGAAATAATTCTCTAGCAGAGGAGGAGCAGAGTTAATCACAGATTAACCAAAGATTTTATCCAGACCTATACGATATCTGGATCTTGGGTCATGAAGATTTATTGTTATAAATCCGAACGGAGCAGATTGTGCTTTTGAAAAGAAGCTTTTAAACTTAATCATGTCCATGTCCCCTGAACACCAAGTATAATAAATATTCTGTAGAGTATAATTATCTACTCCATTAAACACAACCAAAATATTGCAGTTATCTCTGATCACTTTAGGTATCTGTGTATATCGTTGTGTAACATAAATCACGTCAGTATTTTTGTGACGACCTCGAGAAAATATTCTAGCTGGATTAGATTGTTTGTCCAGCATTACATCATCGTATACTACGAGATTATTAATGAATCCATCTAAGTCATCTACAGACGGGGCTTCATCAATATCGGTGATAAAATCAATAATATCGTCTCCGTCTTTATTAACTGATTTCGCTTTCTCGTTAAAATCCTTAAGTACTTCGTAACAGTGCTGATCATCTACAGACGGCGCTATTAAATATAATTTGCTCCATCTAAGCCATCTCATTATTAAATTTAATAATAATTGTGTTTTACCTGATCCAGACGGACCTATTATAATCATCCTTATCGAATTTGGTAATGCTGGATGGTGCTTTACTGGTTCCTGTTTTCGTGTCGCCGAAAAATCAATTATTGTATCCATATTATTAATAACATGAGTCTATATTGTGTTCGATGTAGATTATCTACACCCACTACTGGACTGACAACAATAATAACAAAAAATAAACGACGTGCATTAACAGGTAAATGTGTAAAATGCGGCACGAAAAAATATAAATTTATCTCCATGTCTGATTCAGGGACAAAGACAGGTGGAGATATAACCGCATCATTAGGAAAATTACCTGGATTACCATGGGCTAAATATGCCGGTGAGAAACACTTACCAGGATATAATTATTGTGGTCCTGGAACTCGACTTGATATCCGACTTGATGATCAAGATCAACCAAGACCAGGAGAGTATCCAGTAAATAAGATTGATCAAGCGTGTCATGTTCATGATGTTGCGTATAAAGTAATGATTTACAACAAAGGCATCTCGCAGATGTAAAATTGATTCATGCATTAAATTCTATACCTAATAAATCTGTCAGAGATAAATTAGCTACTTTTCTAGTAAAATCTGCCATGAAAGGTAAAATAATGCTAGGGGCTGGTAATTAATTATATAAATATTATAATGGAATCCATTTATTATAGCCCAAGAGGATATTGGAGAGGCAAATCAGCTATTACTAAATTATCTGAAGCAGCAAAAGTTTCACGTTCTGTTGCTGCAGCGTGGTTAGCACGACAGGCAATATGGCAAATTTATCTACCACCACCTAAAAAATTCAATATGCACATTTTGATGTCAGCGTCCCTAATGAGGTTCATCAAGCAGATATTTTATTTTTACCACACGATACCATTAAAATTGGTAAACGTCAGTCACGCACATACAAATACGCATTAACTGTCGTTGATGTTGCAAGTAGATATAAAGAAGCTGAACCATTATCAACAAAGACAGCGTTTGAAGTTTCATCTGCGTTTGAACGAATTTATCAGCGAGGACCTTTGCGATGGCCACAGTTATTACAGGTTGATCCTGGCAAAGAATTTCTTGGAGTAGTATTATCGTTGATGAAGAAACATAACGTTAAAATCAGACGAGGACATACTGAAATTCATCGTGATCAGGCAATTGTTGAACGATTTAATCGAACACTTGCCGAGCGGTTATTTGGATACCAATACGCAAAAGAGATATCTACTGACTTTAAATCCGGTGAGAGATCTCGTGAATGGGTTGCAAGGTTACCAAGTGTGATAACTGCACTAAATAATGAAATTACTCGTTCAACTTCCATCAAACCTTCTAATGCGATCACAAAAAAATATATACCCCGTAGCGATGACAGACATCAACATCAACCAGTATTAGGTAATGTAACTGTAAGATATTTATACGAACCTGGCGAACTTGAAGGTGGTAAAAAAAGAGCAACTGATCCTATATGGAGCGTGACTACACATACAATTTCTAGTGTAGTTAGATCCACTGGTAGACCTCCAATCTACAGATTAGATTCGAGAGCCCCTCAACGTGGATTTGTACGTGAACAATTACAGGTAATCCCTGAAGACACACAATTACCACCACATACAATTACATAACCAGAACCTCTACGTCGATTACACTCAAGACAGGTCAGCATCACATTATCACGTGTATGACCAAGATCACTATTAATTCTGTCTACGGTAAATTGTCTTGGATTATTATTCGAATATTGCCACAATATATTACAGTTACAACTTGCACAATTATTATTCTGTTGTGTTTTTAGTTTTATAATAAATTCAACATCAATATCAAAGTCACGCTTATTTTTTTTATCACACTGCTTATAACCAGATAGTTTTTTTTTTATTACGTCATTGCTAACAGTCTGATCATTATTTTCTATGAAATTAATAATAACCCTATGTAGTTGAGATATTCTTCTGACTCTAGAAACTGCAAGATAGACTAAATTCGACCATTCGATCCGATCATCTATAATCCAGATATTTGTATCAGAAATAGTTAACCCCTGTGATGAGTGAATAGTTATAGCGTATCCTAACGTCCACGGTGATTTATTCATATTCAGCGCATTCTCAACGACATTAATATCTACTAAAACAATATCATTCAAGACAAGATTCTGTACTCGGACACTTTCAGTGTCTCCACCAGGAATTTCAACATCAATATTCTGTCGTCGAGTATCTGCTGGGCGATAACACAAAGGTACAGGTAGATCTGAAAACTTTTCTTTATGTAACATAAATAATTTATCCTGTAGTTCATCACGAACTATCTTTCTACTTGCAACTATTAAATCAGCGGGATTCCATAAATTTAGAAAATCATTCATAGAAGTCTCTGGAATTACTCCTCGCATTATTTCACATTGTACTCTGTCTGGCTGAAGTCTGATTAATCTTTTAAACTCCTTCAGCGGTTCATCAATAGCTCTATAGTCATCATTTATTTCCTCGTAATAATCTACGTTATTCCTCAGCCATTCATGTGGAGACTGTCCAATAAAAGGTGGTGGTTGACCATGATCACCACACATTATTATAGCAGTATTCTTCGTCAATAGCCATTCAAGAAATGTTTTTAATATTTCTAACGACACCGTGCATATCTCGTCCCATATAATATATTTAGGTATATATTTCTCACCCATTCGTTCGGGAGTCCATGTGTCTCCACACCATCTAAAGAAACTATGATAAGTACACGATTTTACTCCTCGTTCTTCTATTTCTCTGGCTAATTTATGTGTCGGTGTCAAAACAATTATATCCGAATTATTATTCATGAATAATTTAATCACACGAGTTGTTTTACCTGAACCACCGCATCCATTAAGATAAACAGTTTTATGTCTAGATATAGGATCATATACAGATGGTGCTGATGATTTTGATATTTGATTATTATTTTTTTGATATATTTCCTTAATTTCAACGTCGGCAGATTCAGAATAACTAAGTATATTTTCCTGTTTTATTCTCCATGATCCCCATTCACCATTACCAAGTAGTGGTTTTAATAAATCCGTATATTTTTTATTTATATAAAACGAATCCGTTGCGACTCTGACAGCATCACGAGGAAATCTATTTATCATAGACTGTAGATTTATAGAAACATATGCCAACATAGATGATCTTAAATGAGTAAATTGCGGTGAGTCACCATCAAGATAACTCACAATTGTACCTAGTTTGGTTCCGTCTGACAAATAAGCATTACTCCGATTTATAAATGTATTTTTTTCCGTTGTATCAGCTATTATAAAATCGAATTCAGCATCGTCCATAATCAATCTTGTACAGTGTCTTTTATGATCATAGGCTCCTCCTTGAGTAAATTTACCAATTATCTTTCTACCAAGATCTTTTGCAAGTTTCTCATCGTGCTCGTCTCTGCATTTACATATATTATTAGTAATTTTAATAATATCATCTTCATTAAGATTAGGGAATTCTTTCCTGGCATCATTAATATTAAATCTATTTGGTTCTGGTAACCAAACTTGTTTCTGTGGACTATATGATATAATTGCCTCACTCACCTTCAATAATGTTAAAATTCCAACATCAAGCATGTATCGCAATAGTACTATTGGAACCCAACATTTTTCTGAAAAATGTCTTCCAAACCAAGCATAAGTAATCGGATGGAGATTTTCTGCAAATTCGAATGATTCTACATGAGCAAATCCGGTTAAATCAAAATCTGGTAAATGTCTGTTTATCGCAACTCTGGTCATCTCGTGTGATGGATATCCGAATTTCTTAAAATATTCAGAACATTCTCCGTATCCAAGAAAATTTCCACAATAACATGCTACCATGTCA
>JAECUM010014593.1:0-32027 GCA_016617855.1 Megalonaias nervosa
TATTTTATACTGGTGAATTTGGTCTGCCGAAAAGCTTATCCTGTTTAAAAATCAAACTCACTAAATTTGGGGGTATGGGTATATACATATACATATACATATACATACATATATATATATGTGTGTGTGTGTTCCCGTAAATTGAGAAATTGACACATAACTTACTTCTTCGTTCGCTCCAGGCCGTTACATAATTACACGATCAGAAAATTTATACGAATTTATGTAATCCTATTGGTCCTTTTTGACCAATCAATGGTGACTTTAATCTTTTTCATGCTGACATAATGATGTAACCACTTACCGTCGTTGTACGTGCAGCACAATTTGTCTAAATACTGTATTTACCTTGGTACATATTCAGTAATCATTACAAATGCGTTAAGATAAGGCGTCTAAAATGAATAAGAACTTTCAACTTTAGGCAATGTACTTGCTTATTTCTAATTCTGCTTTTGTTTTAAAATTTAATTTTGACGTTTTGTGGACCCATATTGGTAAATAAAATCGTTGTATCTTGTGTCTTCTTCACCTCTAATTCACCGCGGCCTCATAAATCTTGACACTTCCAAGTCTCTGTTTCTCTACAATAACCCGGAGCACATTGAAGACCAAAGGTCCTATCTGTGTTTATGACAATAACAAAGTGTGCTGGTTGTGCTGGGTCGCACTTGACAGATTGAATAAATAATATCCGCGAGCATAGTCGGGGGCCGTGATGTTTAATACAGCAGTGATGACATTATACATATAACAATGCTAAGAATGGATCCGAGTCCAATTTTGTACTGTTGCAAACGACATCCCGGGTACAAAACTATCAATTATATACATGAAAAATCGTATGTTGTATAGCCAAAAGAACTAGGAAAAAATAGCGCAGGACAGAATAGAAACAAAACGAAACATACATACATACATACATACATACATACATGCATACATACATAAAAATTGTACTCACAGTATAGTTGTTTCTGGTGGCACTTTGGGTACACGGTCCATTTGCAGAAACATGCATCGTACTGTCGACCTAAAACACAAACAACGGCTAGGGCACACTGATTGGGCACAGATTAAACTCCAGGTAAAACTTAGAAAAACTAAAATCCCGCTTTCCAATTTCATGTTGAAAAAAAAAATTCGTGTAGCAGGCTAATACTCCAAATTAAGTTCCCTGTGTTAGCGAGAACAGCACAAAAGCGGGTATACAGTCCACGAATAACGCTTTAGTGTACTTTGCTGTCTATGCTAGAGATAGCTAACTGTGCACTCCTAAGCCAAGTTAACTTTTTCTTCACAAACTCGTGTCATCGCGATCTAATAAGCCTTGCTGACGTGCAGTACAGCCTGTGCGCTAAAATTAGTCAGCACCACCCCCGTCACGCAATGAATCACTGTATTCACAATACAAAAGTCAACAAACTTCAAGGTACATAAGACATATACAGTTCAATAGGGTCCCACTGCAACACAGTGGGCGAGGTGTAAGTTGTAGGTAGCCCCTACCTACATACCATCGCTGTCAGTTTCTACATAGAACAGCAATCGGTAGGTGCGAATGTTATAAGACAACTCCCCGTTGTGAAAAACAATTGGATCTTGCGAACTCCGGGTTGCTCCCCTGGGGTGAGTGACAGCTCTTAGAAAACGAATGTTGTGATCTCAGGTTCTTGCTTTCACGATGGAAAGACGAGATATCGCTCCAGGCACTCGTGTCTATCAGTAAAGTGCGCTTAGTTTTCCACGATAGTTTTCAACTGAAAATTAAAGAAGACTAATCGTATTGTATTGACCTACTTTCACCTCCACCCCAGATATATACCTCGTCTGTTTATTATAGAATTCAATTCGATCAACTAGATGGAGAACAGGGTTTTACAAAAGTCAAATAAATTCCAGTACAACAAAGAACATTAGCATGTAGTTGTGTTTTACGGTATATCAGCACAAATGTGACCATGTTGTGCCAAGCAAAGGTAAAGTTCGAAATTTTTTAAAATTAACTGCCTATAATTGCGGAAAATAAAAACCCATCAAATAAATGTAAACATTAAGTACAACATAAAATCAAACATAAATTGTGTTATAATTCTGCTAATGTATATAAAATGATAGTGAACGGCAACACATGAACAATTCTAAAAACATTATTAAAATGTTTGCCTAAACCGCATTCACTTTAAAAGGCCAGCATTTTTTTTTTTTCCCCTCGGGTGGATGCAGTCCACGTCAAAATATTTCTGAGTATAATAAAGACAACGATCTTCCATTAAATTAAAGTTGACTTGTCTAATATCACTACAACCTGCCTATTTCGTTGCGATTACAACAGATACAGTGCATGAAACAATTTGACCAGGTTTCGAAAAGATTGCATATGAACTTAATATGGAACATTAACCTCTATTTCGATAAGCCAAAGTAAATATTTTGAAATTAAATATATATTCGTCATTGCCAGTATATTCCTATTTTTGTTTTGGCGATATTTCATTTTTGGTTTTGTTGATGTTTGAGTTTACACCAAATTAAATTTTACAAAGCCATATATTATAATTTCTGACAAGAGACAAAATTCTAACATAAACTCTTTAACGCATGGCGAATAAATAATGCATGAAACTGACTTCGTTACTGACCAAAAATACAAGATAGGTCCTATCTTTCTATCAAACGCACTCACAAAGCTTGCCAAATAGCAAGGCAAGTTCTTTCTGGTCTTGCAAATGTTGGGATAAAACCTAAACCCCAAAACGTCCACCAGTTTATGTAAAAACTCGAGATCCGAACCTTATCAAACGGCTGCGAACTCTAGAATGAGCTTCAAAAAGGCATTCTATTGGAGCTCACAAAATTGTAAAACTTTATAGTAAAATTAATTCACGGATTTCCTGAACAAAAGGGTTCAGATTTGTGTGTCATTACTGGGGCTGATACGAATAACAACGGAAACTGATAGGCATAAACGTCTCTTCCTAGGTAAACTTTGCACCTTGTCCAATAACATCATCTCCATGCAGGGTCGACAAGAGCAAGGGTGGGGTGGGGTGGTAGCATCCTGGGATGTATCCCCGAGGCTCGGGCCCGTTAGGGGTCCGGGCCAAACAACACTTTTTAATTATATAAAAGAAAAATTTTGTTTGAACAAGAACTAGGAGAGGCCCGAGTGTTTCTTATCCCGGGGCCCGTGATCGCTCAAGCAATTATTTCTCAAAAGTCTTGACGTGTATTTTTGATAGCAACCAATCTGAACAATCCGCTTTTATTCCAGATATTTTGAGTTTACTTCAGAAGCATATGCTTACAGATTTCCTCTTGAATTTCATGAGTCAATCAATTTTCCCTAATTAATCTCAGTGGAAACAATTAGTCAACATGACTATTGTTATATATATTTAATGTGCATTATTTGTTGGTTTTCTCAATGATTATGTTATTTATATCTGTATTTTTTACTTGACCATTGTCCATAATCAGGTTAAACAACATACTACATAGCAACAATTTCTCTAAGATTATAGACTAAATATTCAGATCATTATTAATGGTAAACATGTTTACTTGAATCTGAGTCTAGGATATTAAGTATTTCATTTGGAAATTTCTAAACTTGTTCAAAAATTTTAATGTTTTTAGAAGGAAACTGCCCTATATACTGGTTCTAATTTTCTGTCAGCTTTTTATTTTATGTTGTTTACTTAAAAAATTATTCATTCTTGCTTTAACACCTGAAGCCGAATCATTTTAATTGTGTTCAGTTTTTAATTTGGGTTTATTTATTTATTTATTAAATTATTATTCACTGGAATTACAAATTGCTCAATAATATTCTTGGGCTAAAACATTAATTTGGAATTATAGTGAAATCAGGCAAGGTCATTTTGGGTTATATTATTATGATACATTAAAATACTACTAACACAACACCACATTCCAGGCAATTGGCACATTAGCACATTCGAGAATACAGGCACATCAACACATCATATTCAATGCCGGATTTTATGTAGGATTCAATTGGAACTTCATATATTTGGATTTGTGATAGAACATTTAGGACTATTCTGGATTTAATTCACAATGCTCTAAGTTCTTTTTAAATGTTCATTTTGTATTATAGGGAAATAAATTGATAAATTTTTTCAAAACGTTTTGGTTTTCGCTTTTTTCTGTTACTTAGTTTAAGACCACAGAGTCGGAACATAAAATTGGTGGCTCTCGTCCAGGAAACGAATTTCTCTCAAATATTTCAAGTAAACTTTATTTTTGAAGTTTAAATTCATCTTGTTTCGGAATTTTCCGAGTCCCAGGCATTTTGCTTTCAAATATTTGAGAAATCTATAGTGAAACCAACAAGCTTTCACAATATCATCTTCCTACACAGGAAGGGTCAGAGTCCTTGAAAAATGGATGAATTGCTCCACCTTGCCAGACAATATGATCTTTCGGAGACGCAGGCTTCTTTAACGAAACAAGAAAAAAAAAATATTTGGGTCCAATATTTGGTGGAAAAGAATTTATTTTGATAAAAGTGCTTTGAATTTTATTAGTATGTCTCCATCTGGCTCTGAAATGAAAATAATTTAATTTAAATTAAAACACCAGATGGGAATAGAGTTGAGAAAGCTTGAGCATAAGAAAGAGACGGAAGGGAGACAAATGCACTTGCAGAAGAAGGCAAATCCAGTTGCAGAGAGAGAGAGAGAGAGAGAGAGAGAGAGAGAGAGAGAGAGAGAGAGAGAGAGAGAGAGAGAGAGAGAGAGAGAGAGGCAAACCCGAAACGATACCCTCACACAATTCTTATTAGTTGAAAAGTTCAGAAACTGAGTTCATTGTGACCTTGAGACTTACCTTGATGAGCATAAGGTCGAAACTTTAGAAAATGCTGCTTTACAGCTGACGAGTATTCCTTAGCTCACAGAGTTCCGTTTGTCACTATGTCTTCCTCTGGTACCCCCCCCCCCCAACCCAACCTCCTCCAAAGAAACAAAACAATAACAAAATACAAACAATTTCAGCATAGTATGAACGCTTCCAAATTTAAAACTGGCACAACTTCTAGAAATCAAATTTCTGATAAGATTGATCAGAAATCCCTATCTGTTCATACATGCATCTATTGAAAGAAGAAAGGCACATTATTTCTGATTGCTACGAATTAAAAAATAAGCATCAGAATCAAGACAGACCTATTCCAAATGGTCTTATTTCTAAGAGGTCAATTTCACGGTCATGTATTGAAAGCAATATATTTGTTGGACCAAACAGAGCCGAGTCTGATTTTATTATTGAGAATTATGAACCATTCATGTCGAAGGGTTCAATATCATTCATTAGTTATTCTGTCAATCCTATCCCTATTAAAATGTTAAGGGACGTAGGAGTAGTATATTCAAATAGGGTTTCTGGATCAAACGCCGGAGAGCCCTTTTCTTACAGAATGGGGCCACCAGTACTATAGGGTGATGCATGGGGGTTCTGGAACAAATGTGGGAGATGTGGGTTCTGGACCAGCTGAACTATGGAGAGATCATAGTTATGTGAAGTGGGGGGTTCTGGATCATACAAGCATCAATATCATATGAGGAATAAGCTCAGCGTTTAAACCTGACTGTGGCACAACGAGATCAATCTTGTCATTGGATTAACCTAGTCAAGTGGGCTCCACTTCCAGATCGCATTAAATTTATTAAGTTCGATTACGCGTTCAGGCGTATTTTTGAGTTGATTGACCCGTTTCTGGCAAAAATCCCCCCAAACAAAACAAACGTATCAGCAGCGTACGATGAGATTATTTTCTGAGGTGTTAACGCCTCATGAGCTAGTACTGGTGTCGTCAACTGGGTCGAACGTGTTAGAGACGCTGGAGTCGTTATGACTCGGGCGACAGAGTCACGGGAGACAAGGTCTCGTGCGACAGAGTCGATAAGCGTTACCGTCGGGATCCACGAGTTAAATTGATCAGGGTAACCAACCAATTTGGCGAGAGATTTTTTTTTACCTTTCATTGAAAGGACGTTTTAAATTTGAACATGTCCTGGCTAGTTTTCTGCAATTCCTGTTTGTAAAAAGAACTCCCGATGGGCTCTCACGAGGGATCTTTAATCGTGTACGTGAATGGCATGTTTTTTGTTTTACTGTATCCACCAAAAACATTTCCACGGTCCATTTGGGTGTGTATCCTTTCTGGAACGTGTTTTTTTTTTGTCCGCTGATTCTCGCGTGGTCGTCTAAATTAAATTTATCTATAAAAAATAAGGCATTGGTCCATTCCTGTTTTCGGTCTGCCGAGAATGCTTCCTTGGGCATCATTTTGATACTTCTGTGCCTCGTGTGATTGTACCGGTTTACGATATCTGGCAACAAATCTAAGGACTGATTTGTATTATCGCTGGTAAATCACTTCGACATGCGGTTTTACAGAGTTCTATTAAACCGCTCCACTAAAGCAGCTTTGACCTGATTTTGCTTGCTGTACAAGTCAACGTTATCTTTTGAAGCCAATCCGAAACAATTTAATTGTAAAATTCGCTGCCATGAGCCACCCACAATTTTGTGGGTCTGCGCACACCTACCACACTCTCCAACGCCTCAACGCTAGAGTTTCCTTTTGTGTTTTTCAGAGGAACCATCCAAGCGTATTTACTAAACACATCATTGACCGTCAACAGATACATGAAATGATCTTTGTACAAGCTGTAATCTCTCATGTCGACGAGATCCGCCGACCAGATGTCTCATGTCGACGAGATCCACCTTCACAGCAATGACATTACGACGCCGAAAACGTTTACGCACAGGTTTGTTCTGCTCTTCAGCCAACAAATCCATTGCCGGTGTCTTTGATCTCGTACGACTCCTGCTGATTAAATTCCAGGGGAGGACTGTACCACACGGTCGAATTTGCGGATCGAGAATCGAACAACAACGTGGTATCGTCGAGAGGCATCTTCTTATTTTAAGGTGCAGACACAAACCTGGATTTGAACAACGAAGTTGTTAGCTGACAGATCCTTGTACTAACTTTGGTACTGGTAGCGCGTGAGCAGATCACGTGAGAGCAAATGATTTAAAATTTCTACCATCTCGTTATCGATTTCCTCACCAACGTTGTCAGTATGTTGAGAAGCGAGCAGAAGCTTTAACCGTGTTTTGATTTCTGTATACCGTATCCAGTTTTACCCTCGAGGTCATTCTCGACGGACTCGTAAGGGCCTTGGATTTTAGGTTTGGAAGGTTTTTGTTTTTTTCTGTGTCTATTAAGAATGCTATTAGCTCCGTCGCGCAGCACTCGGAAATCATAACCTTTTGCTGAAAGTCTGATGTGAGGTTGTGAAAGATCGTAATAATCGTGTAATTTTTTAAAATCTCACTATTAAGTCTTCTTTAGTCTTTTTATCATTCTTTTCCAGGATAGATTGTATGTTTTCTCCGATCGTATCAAGATAAATCATTAATTCTTCAGCTTTAATTTTATCAGTCTGTAGACGCTCATCGATATAGGATAGTTTTTCAATGATCTCGGCTTGTTGTGCATCAGAGAGACTGCTTTCTGTCCAACCACGGCATCGCTGATAGCTTTGGTGAGCGCATCCTGCCCTGATCCTTGTCTTGTTGTAGCAATGCTAATCGCTGTGGTGACTTGTTTGAACAGCTCCTAAGCGACATCGCGCTTAAACGTCTGTTTACCCACTTTATCAACGATGACCTGCTTACGCAATGCCGCTCGTTACTCGACAAATGTTTTAACACTTCCTCACGTTGTCGCTTACTGGTGATTTTTTTCAAACGACATGGTGTTATACCGACAGAGCAGATAAAAAATGAAAAATTGATTTCTGCAGCTTTACACTTCACCGCTGCTGGCAACTACGCTGGAAAATAAAACTCGTCGAATCCTCTTCGGTATCGCTCAGGCACCGTTTTCGCGCGCTATGAAACGTCATAAAATCGTGCTTGGATCCAGTCGTCGCAGCGACGTAGCAGTCTTTGAATTCTTTCGCGGTGATACCGCTGCAGTGGTCTTGCTCGATCGCGTCGATGTCACGGTTGTCCAGCCTGGAAAACAGCACAAAACTCCCGTGTTATGCCAGATGCATTTTGCGAAGTCGTATTAGGATTGAGTCATGTAAATACCGTTGCAGTGCTTGTCTCGCAATAACGAGAAATACTCTCAAATATTAGTTATGTTATCGCGGTCGATTTTAATGTCGCCAAACACTATAATCTTGTGCAGATCCGAATCCAGTTCCTCCACCGGCTGGATCTCGTCTGGCTCGATGATGGTAAATATGGAGTAGTCGCCAGGGCTGCCTGCAACATTTTGTCCAACGGTTCGTTAAACTTGTAAAGCGTTTTGTTTTTGTACTGATTTAAGCTGTAAATGATGACGAGATCGTAACTGAGCATGTTGCAGCGCGGTAAGTTAATTTTTCGACGGCGCGTAGGACCAACGATCATGTTATGGCATTGCGGCAGAAAAATAAAGTGTTTGGGCTTTTTCGTCTTCCTCTTGGTGTCGAAATTAATGACTATGATGTTTATTTTTTTAAATCATGTCCTATACTTCTTTTGATACGCTCATCAGGACAGGCGACCCGGATGTGGGATTCTATGCTGTCTACCAGGAGGAGTTGGATAAAAAAGTCAATCGTGATGGTGACTCCATGCAGGGTGATCTCAACATGACTGGACACAATATGACGAATTTCGAGGACGGCAGTTATCCTCCATCTCTGGTGGTCGCATGTGACTCGACTGGCACGGACTAAATTATTGCTAATAGAAGGAGAGATGACCGGAAACATTTACATGGGAGGTAAACTGTTGTACAGTCTACGGGATCCCCCATGACAGGCCCAAGTATCTCCTCAGGCCGTCTCGGTAGTGGATCTCGAGGTAGCAATCGCTTGAAAATAAGATGGACCAGTCAGATCCATGTCAGGAAACATGCATGTCTCGGGCATGTTTTCCGTGGCGTAAGAAGTCAATTATAATTTAACGATGGTGTCGCCCAGCTCTAGCACGGGAACGCAAAATATGTGACGTGTGAGAGCATACACTGGACTCACTCCTGGAGTGGCTATCGTGTATTATTTTGCCATCTCCGGGAGGTTTATCTGGGCCGATCGATATCCGTCAGAAATTTACTCGCCCATCACCGTGGAAACCAGCAACTAAGGGTTCAGAGTCAAGAACAGCATCTCCCAGGCACTGATGACGGTCACCAACTCTGGAATCACGCTGACCATACCACTGACAGGACTCCCTACCACGTGGTCTGTCACACCCAGGAGATCTCCTATTCTCAGCTGAACTCGTTCAAAGACACGAAATTGTCAACCACCGGAGGAAACCTCACCGGAACTCTCACCGCGGCGGCGTGTGCTAAGCTCGTGGTGACGGATTATCCGCCCATTGCGAAAAACGAAATAGCCACGAAAATGTACAGGGACATGCGCTACGTCAGAAACAACGCCTTGCACATCCCATCGCTCATGGGAAACACCGGAAAACGAAAAGTCTACGTGTACAAACGCGCATATCGACATTATCGACGCATACTGAGAATCTTCACAGCTGCACCGCTCGCCGTGACCGAGACAGGAATCGTGTCCACGGCCATTGCCAATCCGTTCATGTTGATTTTGTCCGGAGCCAGATTAGCTTTACAAACGATGGTCAAGCGGATGGAGTCCGCGCTGGAAGTCAAAATAAAACAAAACCAAGCAGGCTTTTCTGGCGTATCAAAAATGCGTGGTGGTAAATTTAACATGCCCCTCCTATTCGCTAGCTAAGAACGGTAGACGACATTCTGATCAATCTGGTACCGATGTCATTGAGTCGCTTCGAAACGTCCCACGACAGATATGGAAAAAGAGAAACCGACGTTTAAGTTAAGCTCTCTTTTAATCCTGCTTCACGGATTGAATTGTTTTGTGAAGACGCGACACGGCCTGGTCTAACACATCGCGATAATTTTCCTCACGATGTACGTGGTATTTCTGTATCGTCGTCAGCTTAAACGGCACGTACGCGACGATCATGTCGACCTCATGATAACTGAAAACTTTTTGGAGTTTGTGTACAGCATCAATACTGCTGAATTATTTGAGCAACTCTGACTCATCTGAGTCACCGTAGTCCTTGCGTAGGTTCTGATCACCAAAAAAGAATAGGACGAGTGGCGCTTTGGTGCAACGGCAATAGTCGCGATGATGGAATGTTTTTTGTCGTAACAAGGTGTGAAATTTAGTTGGTTGTAAGAGCATTTGAGAAAGACCGAATTGAGCAGCAGGCCTTTGGACGCGATCGGAGACATGGCCAGACCCGATAAGATCTGCGGTTAATATTACTCGAGCATCACTCCCCACGTGATCCGTCACGATATACCCATCACAGGGAATAACGGAAATCTGGGATTGCGTCGTCGATGAAAATGTCTTTGCCACGATTTTACGCGTAGAGGCGTAACGCAGGCTCGAACATCGATCCCCACAGGTACGGTAACGTCGTCGAGACGATCTTTTCCCCAGGCGAAGATAGTTTTTTAGTCACGATGGAATCGATGTCTCCAAAAGGGCAGCATCCCATGACCATAGCAAGCTTGTATCCACCCAGGGTCGTCTCCATCAGCTGGTACTCCTCCGAGGACTATTCCCTGACGCGGTAATGCGCAATAATTTCATCTAGTTTCTGGTACAGATCCTCATCCATTATGCTTATTTTAATAGTTATTCTCTAATATAAATAATATCTGCCCACGACGACGACAAGGTGTTCATCATCATTGTCATGTTGCACAATCCAGACATCCTGGATGAAGCCATCGCAACCTTGGTCAGAAACAACGGTCTCGTGACCTTAGAACTCACCGCGACGAGAGCCATATGAGTGACGCATAGGAAACTTTTGCTCACGCGAGAACAAAGGCGAGATCGATGTCATCAGGGTCATCTATGACGAAGACCTCATCCGGTAGCACTGCGTGAAGTGCATAGGAACGGAATACTCTTGAAACCTCTTAAACTTATCGCAGTTTTAGCATAGAGAGAGAGATCTCCGACAACACCCGGTACCTTACTTATGCCATAGGCGAAACTCGTAAAGATCTCGAGGATGCCACCGTGAACGCATATCATCTCAACATCGACATCATTGTGCTAAAAAAGTGGTCGGCATAGGAACAGATCTTGTGCACAGCGAAAAGAATTCTACGACAATGGCATGCTCAACATCGTCTACGACTGAGATCCGCTCGTGAAACACAGTATATCCTACATGCATCGAGAACTCACCAAACTCATAAACGATGCACCATGATCGATGTATGAATCACAGCAGGTTCAGAAACAAATGTTGACTAAATGATTTTGTAACCACCAGGAATAAGGCTCATTTGATTTATTGGTTTTGTCTCTCGATAGCGCTAATCCTTCTGTTGATATTCTGATCGCGACATCTTTAATCCGCGCCATGTATTCGTCAATAATCAATGTGGTTTTCTTGACCTTGTTGATGTTTCTTAATTTATCATAATAATATTTGGTTGCCCTGATGATTCGGCATCCGCAGCTCTGAAATACTTGTAAGCGTCCACGAACACCTATCCCGCAACCGAGGCTGGGCTGAGGTAATGAGTTTTCTTTTTTGATGATCGCGTTGTGTTGAGCACAGTATTCGCCTCTGCAAATTCGAAAAAAATACAAACCATTAAAGAAATTGAAAATGACAAGCAATTAAAGTTATGTTTTAAACTATATTTTATGTAAGACAAAAACATTATCTAGACCACTGCTTCAATGACGGAGAGAAGAAGACGAGGAGTGAATGTTATACTCAACCCCGGACAAAATTTCATTCTACGAAATGAACCGATCCGTCGTCTTAGAGAGTATTACCTAAATATAACCCAGCGATAAGCATGTTACCCAAGGTCCAAATGTGGATAAACGTCCTCGCGCAGATCCGTGAGCTACTGCAGGCGTTCTCTGGAGATGATCTCGTAACGGATTTTAACTCATCTCATCACCCCACAGCAGTATGCGAAACAACAAGGGTTTACGCGGCAATTCACAGGGTATCCCAGGTGCTCGAACTTCAAACGAGATCTTGAGTCGACGGGGAAAGCTGAAATTGAAAAGCTTCCAAAGATCGACATTAATAGCGCCAAGGTCATGCCGGCGGGATTGCTGACACCACGACAACGCGAATCGCGTGCGGAAGTGCCGACAAAGGTTTTGTTTCCGACAATCCACATGTGCTCACTCGCTTTGTCGATAAAGAATTACTACAATTACTCTTGAAACCGACCGTTAATCGAAAACTTCAAACACATACAGCTATCAAAAGTAGTCTCGCTTTTAACGTTCATCTCACGCGGACAGAACAACAAAAAAAAAAAAAAACCCGCTGCGTCTGGCGGAGATCAAGGTCGGTCATCGTCTCTTGCGGTGACATCGTCTTGTCGTTTATACAACGCAGCAGAGAAGATTACCAGGAGAGAGAATCAGTGTGGATCTTTGCGGAGTAACTCAGTCACACTACAAATGTCAAAATATCAGCCGCTGCCTGGAGGTAAATAGGTCCAACTTCACCAAATGATTTCAGCCACTACAGCGTGCGTGAACGTTAAAAACAACGATGACCACTGTCCGGTCAGGTCGGTGCTTTCTGTGTTACGCTTGGCAGAGTATCACGTAGATTGCATCTCCAACTACAAGCCGTATCTTGTTATCATCAAAACATCCCATACACGGTTTTCAGAGGAAGTCGAAGATGGCCCTAAATGGAAGCTCAGAATCATCTGTCGATCAACGTCTTTTGATATTTTGGAAAACAAGACTAGGAAAAAGGATTACATGGTCTATCCGGTGCTGATTTCAAAATCGGCCAATCAATACAGCATCAATTTACTTTACTATCAGTCGCATTTCATATGGATTAAAGATTTTAGTCGCATGTGCAGTATACAGTGTACCAAGTACGATAACAACAAATGTTTGCAGTTCCTCAGGACGAGAAAAGTTGAACGAGCACGTGGATTCGGGTTATTGCCAGGAAATACAAGCCGTTCAGACGCCCGAGGTGTGCAAAAAACGTTTACAGTTTCATATCATGTTTGACTCGGAGCTATACTGGGAAAAATGGCGAAACCTCAATCTGATCCAGATCGATCTTTCACGAAGGTGGAGCAGCAGCAAGTTCCGTGCGCGACTGGTTACAAAACCTGCTGTTGTGCCGATGATCGCTTGTCATCACCATATCTCCAACGTCGTGGCCAAAATTGCGTCGACTGGTTCTTTGAGTACCTTGTGTCTGAGTATAAGCGAATAACCGACATCAGAAAAATTCAGCGCCGTTGATACCGCTCACACTAGAACATCAACGTCAGCACAAGTCGGCAGATCTTTTGAACCGCACGACAAGAAAGTCAGAGACCACTGTCACATCAATGGGCTTCATCGCGGTGAAGTCCATGACTAATTTCAAAGATCCAGATTTCATTCCAGCGATTGCGTATAGTCTACAAGGGTACGATAAGCGCTTTATCGTGGCGGCAATGAATCATCCGCGGGTCAGAGAAGTATTAAAATGCACTGGACGAGCTGGCCAAAAAATGTCCTGTCTTTTTTCATTTCGACAACGCCTGTCCGGCAAAAATAAGTTTCCTGACTCAAAAAGGAATTTATCCTTACGAGTACATCGATGGCTGGTCGCCGTTTGAGGAAACTTTTCTTCCTCCCAAAGACGTGTTTTATCCCCACTTAAATCTGTCCAATATTACCGACGACGAATACGATAGATCTTTCGCATTGTGCTAAAAATTTGACTCCACACTCTCAGAGATTACCGCGATGTGTATCTGAAAATGGACGTGCTGTTACTCGCGTATGTATTTCAAAATTTCAGGGAAACCTGCCAAAACTATTATCAGCTGGACCTGCTCTGCCACTTCTCCGCGCCCGGGCTGGCGTTGATTGCACTGCTGAAGACGAGTGGAGCCTAGCTGAAACTATTTGCAGAATCGGACATGTATTTGTTTACTGAACAGATGGTACGAGGCGGAATTTCCGTCGAAAAAAAAATAAATAAATAAAAATATATAAAAAAGACGCCGTTGCCAATAACAAATGCCTGTCCAATTACTATCTTACTAAGCCACCCGTGTATATCATTTATCTGGACGCAGACAATCTCTATGATTGGGGTATGTCGTAGCCTCTTCCCGTGGGGTGTATTCATTGTATCACCGCAAATCAGTTCATGCAGGATGGTGGTCAACAAAAAGGACTTACGCACCTTCGATGATAAACAATACTGCTCCGATGGCATTTCAACATTGGCGTTTCGACATAAAAACATCAGACCGCGGTCAGGTCAACATACATTAGCACAGAGTTTGAGCTTAGTTACTGTCACTCATACGTTTGGTCCAGAACCAATATGGTACAGGACCAACATCGCTATAATCACCAACACATAGTCCAGAACCCCCATCGCCTTCAAACGTTTGGTCCAGAACCACCAATTCATTAGAATACCGTGGGATTCCTACGTTTGGTCCAGAACCCCCATGCATCACCCCATAGTTCAGATGGTCCACAGCCCTCATCCTATAAGATAAAAGGGATCTCCTACCTTTGGTCCAGAACCCCCATTTTATTATACGACTCACAGGAGCTTTTCAGAATGTTTTATTATCAGGTACTTTGTCTTTTTCTGAGAAGTCTTCTTCTAATGAGAGTATTCTTGCTAAGGGAATAATGCGCTGCTTTGTTAATGTTCCTCTCCATTGTGAAAAGTTGTCATCACACTTAGTCTCAGGACGAGTGACTGTCCGAACAGTTTCGTCTTTTCCTATAGATATGGGTAATATCCTAGCTGGAGATAAGGTTGTGGTTAATCCACTTGTAGCAGACAAGTCTTGTTTTGATCATATAATCGATCCTATTGAAAAAAGAAATCACTGATTTATGCCCAGCTTATGCAGTTACTAGAGCTATGGCAAATAATGTTGATCAGGAAATTGTTCCTTTTCCTGACACATGTATTGGTCAGGCTTTTGATAAGGCCACGTTTGCTTCTGTTGCTGGCCAGTTAGGATATATTGATTACAGTGATCATCTTTCTACTACCCATTCTCTTTATTCTAATCAGGATCACAATAGGCAAGATCCTGATGGCTCGTGTTTAGTTCAGAGGCGTATTCGCAAAATTGAAGTTACAGAAGTGCCTGTTTGTTATTTGCTAACAATGGGGTCATTGTGAGGAAATAGAGACCACTTCAGGTACCATCTGGTGAAGACTGGTCAGTGAACTATCAAATTGTTGGTCAAAAGCATACAGGCAGGATATTCTTAGTCTAGCCGATGAAACTCTTTTGACTGGTTATTTAGGGGTGAGTGAGGTCTACCACAAGATCTTGAATTAAAAGTGATGAATGTATACTGTAGATCATGTCACACTTGCCAATGGTACGAAAACCAAATGAGAAGATAACCAAGGCGCATCTGCAACCTATTCCTGCATTTGACGAACCATTTTGCAGAACAATGGTAGATTGTGTCGTTTCCGTACCTAAGACCAAGCCAGGCAACCAATACCTGTAGAACATAGTGTGTGCATCCACAAGGTTTACAGAGACAATTCCTTTGAGGAACATAAAACCTAAAATCATAGTAAAAGCTTTGATAAAGTGCAATCTGATCAGAGGTAAAATTTTATGTCTGGAATTTAACACGTTATGCACGAATTAGGCATCCAGCAATTTACATCTTCACCCTTTTACCCCGAAAGTCAATAGGCTTCAGAAAGATTTCATCAAATTGGTCATATTGATTTGATACCGGTAAGGATTGTGAAGGTATTAATTTACTATTGTTTGCTGTTTGAGTATTAATTTAAGAATCATTATGATTTAGTCCATTTCAACTTAGTTTTGGAAGACTGACAAACAGAAGTTGTCAAAAGCTTTTGAGGCAGCAAAAACTAATCTTCACTCTTCTCAGTCAAAACTGAAATTAAGATCAGACAAAAATACAAAGGAAATGAGCTTTCAGCCTGGTGATAGAGTTTTAGCTGTCTTGTCCTTACCTCAAAACCCTCCTCAATCTAAGTACTATGGTTCTTATACAGTTGTACTAAAAGTAAGTGAGCAAATTATATCATCAGCACTCCTTGGAGCCTAAAACAAAACAACTTTGCCATATAAATATGTTAAATGAATATCTTGATGGAGATAGCACTGTTAATCATGAAGTCAATTTAGCTGAATCTGTCCCGCAGGATTTAAGCGATGGAATGCAATCGGATTGCATAGACTTTGATGTAACCAATCTTTGGAATTAAAAAATATTGAATAATCTGGACCAGAAACTTTCACGTCTGTATCTACAAAATGAGGGAACTAAAACAGCTAATATATAAATATGAGCACTTGATTCCACATGTTCGAACAGGAACAATTTAAATCTATCACGATGTTGAAATTGTAAAATTCCACACATTTGAAACAGCATCCGTACATCATGAACCGTCGCAAATGTTTGAGAAAAGAAATTCAATAGTTGCTGGAGAATGATTTCATGGAACCAAGTAAAAGTGACTAGAGTTCACCATGTACTCTTGTGGCGAAACTAAATAATACTTTCTGCATGTGCACCGAATATAGAAAAGTGAACGTGTGCCCAAAAAGATTCATTTCCAGGATCGATGATTGCATTAACGTAATTGGAAACTCAGAATATGTCACAAAGTTTTCTGGGACATTCCACTAACAGAAAGGAAAGGAAATTTTGACAATCGCAATTCCAGATGAACTTTACCAATATAAAGTGGTGCCGCTTGGAATGAAAGGGTTCGTCTTGTACTTTTCAACCTTTAATGAGCATGATTACATGCGGTCCATACAATTGTATCTTTTATATCGATGACAACGACACTTGGAAAGATCACTTGGAACTATTCGGGAATTCTTAGATAGATTCAGTGATACAAATTTGACAATTAATTTAGGCAAAAATGAGTCTTGCCATACTTGTGTTACATTTCTAGGATATATCGTCAGACACGGTCAAGTGAAACCTACAGAATTTAAGGTTAAGGATCTCTCTGAATTACCTGGGATTATTAATAAAAAGCAACTGATGCGATGTTTGGGTGTGGCTGTATATTATCGTAAATTTTGCTTCAATTTTTCCATAACTACTGAACCCATGACCAATTTGTTGAGTGAGAAAACAAAGTTTGATTGTCTGAAAAATATCAGTTTCTTTGAACACGTTAGAGGCCATACTTAAAAGTGCACCAATCCTTTCAGATCTATAATGTTTGTGTTTGATACTGGCTTTGCAGCACTAGGAAGTGTATATAATTTAAATTCCTTCTCCGATTATTGTATTCAGTGATCACAACCCCCTTTACTTTCATTAGCAAGATGACAAGCAAAACCAGAGATTATTAAGGTGGAGTTTGATGTTGCAGGGATAAAATATTTACATCAGGCACATAAATAGAAAAGTGTGTGTGTGTGTGTGTGTGTGTGTGTGTGTGTGTGTGTGTGTGATTCAAGGTAGCTTTAAAATATTTTCTGTCATATCGCTACTATGTCTGCAGTGTAGCAGTTTATAGTGATGTCTAGCACTGAGGCATCATGCCGCAGACATGTAGCATGATGTCCCACCCAGTCACATTATCCTGACACCAAGCAGACCAGTCATAACAATAAAATCTTAATGCTAAGGGACAATGGAGGTAGCTGCTGGTACCCTTTTTATAAGTCTTTGGTATGATTTGGTTGGGGTTCGAACCCGCAACCTCCCACATTCCAGGCTGACGACCTAACCACTTAGGTCCCCGGAGTGGTCCGTTAACGGAAAAGACAATCTTTATTGCAAATGCTCTTTCACGCGCATAGAAGTATTGTATTGCTTCATAAATATTTTGTTTCATTCATAAGACTTCATCTTGTGTAATGTTAATCGTATGTATATTTAACAAATATTTAAAAGAAAACTTTATTTGTACAAATTTTTCTTATCTTTATAAGGGGAGGTGTTATGTATATTTAATTTGTATTGTTTATTGGTTTTTGTCAGTGATTATATCTTGTGTATATCTATATTTTGTACTTGGCCCTTGTCCAAAATCAAGTTTATGATGTACTTGATCAGTGACAATTATTTTATAAACAAAATAATACATAGCTAATATTTCTCTGTTACCATAGATTACATATTCAGATCATTACCAATGGAAGCAAAGATGTTAACTGCTATCTGATTATAGGATATTAGTTTTAATTGGATGTTAGTTGGAGATTCATGAATGTGTTAGGACGGAAACTGACCTACATAATGGGTCTACTTTTGTGTATTAGCTTTGTATATGATGTTGTTGTTTGCTTGAAAAAATATTAATTATTGCCTTAACATCTGAAACAGAATCGATCTTATTGCTGTGTTCAGTTTTTAATTTGGGTGGATTTATTTATTCAAATTCTTGTTCACTGGCATGAAAAACTGCTCAGTAAAACTCGTGGACTAAATACTATTTTGGAATTATTAGTGAATTCAGACAAAGACATTTTGGATAATATTATTTTGTGATACACCAAAGTACTGTTAACAGTTCACCACATCCAAATCGTTGGCATACTAGCGCGTTCGAGACAACAGTCAAATCAACATACTCAATACTGGAATTTATTTGGAATACCACTAGAATTCAATTGGAACTTCATATATTTGGACTTGATAAAACTTTTAGGATTGTTTTGGATTATTTCACAATACTATAAGTTCTTTTTAAATTTTAATTTTTTATTCTAGGTGAAATAAATTATTTGTTGAATTTTACAAAATGTTTGGTTTCGCTCTTTGCTCTTACTTAGTGTAAGTACATAAAGCCGTAAAACGATTATTATGACTCTAGGTCTTAAACTTTGTAACAGAAAGGAAATGAAACCAACAATTTTAGTAAAAATATCAAGCAATCAATTTCTGTACAATACAAAGTGAAAATTGGAGAGGCATTTACAGTATTGTGATTTTAATCGCAAATAATCCTAACACAAGTACAAAAATATTGAATGCCCTGAATGAATTCCAATAACTTTGAAAGTTCTGTTAGAACATAATGATGCAATCCAGGATGTTTTTTGAATAAGTTAAAAAAAAACCCTCCAAAGTAAAGTTTATAAATCCAAAAGGGAAAGTGCACTTTAGTAATTCCAGTAAATATTTTAAATAAATAATTCATTTCGAATTATATCTGAACACAATTGCAAACTTCAAAAATGGATTCCCACAGACTGATACAGAAGAGAAATGAATATTTGTTTATCAAGTCCCCTTTAATACGCGTTTCCACATTACATAGATGTAACTGAGTCCAACTGATAATTTTAATCTAACTGTAAAGAAGATTGGGCCAAAAAATATTTCGAATCCATATGTTCAGTAAACATTCTATTTACAACTTACAATCATGGGCAAAGGTTAAATATGCAAACATTTTGTTTGTATTATCGACAATAAAACTTAAATCATCGACAAATGTTAAGCATATATTTAGATATACATCGCACTTTCCCTCATACTGAAAAATACAGATTTATACAATAAAGGTTTCTTTTATATACTTGTCAAATAAGCAATTGCTAGGCTAATAATTAGAATTACATTGGAATATGTCTCATGAATGACACTAAGCGTAATTATGCAAAATATAAAAAAAATACAACAATATAGTGCTTCCATACAAGCTAGTTGTTGTTGTTGTTGTAGGGTTTAACGCCATTTTTCAGCACACGATATGCTATACATGGCGGCCAGTATTAATGGTGGAGGAAGAACCCGGGTAACCCCGGAAAGAACCACCGACCCACGAGAAGCTACTGGCAAGCTTTCTCACATACCCACATTGGCCGAATCCGAGACTCGAACCCACGCAGACAGAGGTGAGATGGCAGTGATCCGTAACGAAGAACGCTTTAGACCACTTGGCCACTCGGCCCCCCCCCCACAAGCTAGAGTGCATATACAATCAAATGATCCCTTCCATTGATGTGTCTAATGTCACTGTTATACTCAACCTCGAAATCTCTGATATTTGTTTTCATTTTGTTAATGAAAGTAACGGAATTGTGATTATTAAATACAATAATCGGAGAGAGAGTTCAACTAATATGCACTCCAAAATGTTGCATAGCCAAAGTCAAATGCAAACGTTCAGTCGCAATAGTGGAGTAATTTCTCTGTTGATTGTTTAGATTTTTTCGTCTTAAGTAAATACTGCAGCAACCCCAACATCACTGTCATCACCAGACCTTTCAAATAATTGGCTGCAATTTGGTGATCAAAAGAACTGGTGTCCTTTAAACTAAGAGTTTTATTTGTCAAAAGATTTCTGACCAATAAAACTTGGATTTTCTTACTCAACAAATTTTGAGATATTCAGCAATTATGTAAAACTTGGAGCAAAATTTCCGATAATATCCAGCCATGCCCAAGCTTAGCATCAGTTGCTTCTTACTATTAGTAACTGAGAGTTCAGAGATAGCCTTGACCATAACTACTGAAAGTTTCACTTGACCTTGTAAAAAATGTCATAAAAATGTGATACAAGCATAGCAAAACTCACTTTTACCTAATTTAGCTTTCTGATTTGCATCACATGTCGATCACAGAATTTCCGAATGCTTTCCAAGTGAACTTTCCAGGTATCATTGTAAACTATGACGTCAAAGAGTTACAATTATTTAGACCATATTTTAACACGCTGGAATGTTGCCGGAGAATTTTTCATTCCCAGTAGCATGATTTGTACCGATAAAGCCCATCTGAGTTGTAGATTCCGAAATTTCTATGTGAGTGGAATTTGCCAGAATCCCTATAAAAGGTCTAATTTTGGTGACATATTTTGTATTTCCAAGTTCATTTATACTTAGCCGCTTTGGTGACACTATTGACTTTCTATAGTCAGTACACATGCGAATGTATTATCTGGTTTAGGTACAAGAGTATATGGTAAACTCCAGTTACAAATACTTGGTATTATAAAATAATTATCAAGTAAATATTGAATTTCTGTTTTCAACTATTGCTGCTTGAGAGGATTCGTCCTGTAAGAATGCTGTTTCATAGATGTATCGTTAACAATCTCTACGTCATTATAGATTGTATTTGTTCGTGTTGTAACATCAAGAAAATAGCTGTTTTAGTTCACTCATTTTCTGTTGTTATAGATGTGAACATATCTGGCCCAAATTTATTAATATTTCTGAATTCCGAAATTTAGTTAAATCGGAGTCACTACAGTCATATTGCATTCAATTGTTTGCATCCTTTCCGCGGGATAGGTACAACTAAACTGATTTGAATAATTATCTATGTAATCTCTATCAAAATACTCCTGTGACATATTTATGACAAAGCTGTTTCTGTTTCCGCCTCCAAGGATTATTAATGAAATAATTTAAGTCATTTACTCTCTTTTCAGTTTAAAAAGAACCATATAATTTAGCCCGAAGAAGTATGGACAGTGTAACAGTGGGAGTTTGCAGATGTCGTTGTAACACATAACAAAGTAAATTTTGCAGCTGGCATAGTAACACTTAGCATTTTTCAATTGTTGATTTTAATTTACTTGGAATTAAATCCGTGGCATGTTTGAGGATGCTCATACTTTAATAGATATATTAGATAGTTGATTGATTCTTGATGTGGTTCCGTTTGATCATTATGTCAGGCAAGACCGGTCAATAGATAGAGCTTGGGTTTTGTTTATCAAAACGCCAAGGGTTGAAATGTAGCAGAAACAGCTTTCATACTCGTTGAAATATGTGTCATAACTTGAAACTTTGCAGAGTTCGGTATATTAATGGAAACCGGAGAAAAACGTTAAATACTCCATACTCTGGACGGGTGTGTGTTAGTAATGGCGTTTAGATAAACATGAATTCTGATTGGGTAGGTAAACGGTTTGGAGTTGTGTTTCCTAGGAGAAGTCTAATGTTTCATAAATGTTTTGCACCACAAAATCAGACAGTCTACGTTTGTGTGCGAGTTGATATAGGTTTGTAGTTATTGACATCTTTGCTGCAGAAAAACAACTTTTTATGTGTGCTGGCATTTTGTCTGAATATAAATTTATTATTCATCCTGGTTGGAGTTTACAATGGGTTCATTAGTGTGGTTTCCAGAATTAATAAATTCATTAGGTCTAAATTATTATTCATACCCTGTGTATGTACGTGTCCAATGTGTAGACCTTTTCCTTTAATTCCTAGACCTAATATGTTCCTATAATTAGTATTATTAGCAGAAAAAATGTTTTTTTTCAACCCTTATATATTTTTTAAATTTATTGACGTATGCTTATTGTCTCTGTTAGAACATTTACAAACACAATGTACTTCCACATTCACAACATCCGTCACAGTTGTCAGTTTGAGCGATAAAATGTTTAACTGAGGTCACAAAAGGAAACAACATGGACATCCTCAAACAGTAAAGTTCCCTAGGCTTGTCTCGAAACAGCGGAAACATTATGAAGGAGTATCAAAACAGTTATAATGAAAAGATGAAGGAGATGTCTTTATTATTTCAATACTTTGATTCCATCACAACGCACTTTACACCGATTTTATTACAACGCAGATCCAAGGACACTAGTATTATGTATGAAATACCACTCACTAGTTTTGTCATTTACTTGTCATCTTAAAGTTTTTTTTGTCACTTGCTTGTCATTTTAAAGTAATCTACTCTTTCACTCTTTCAAAATGATTTATACAGTCATGCTCTAGTGCTCTTGGCAGATCAATAAGTGCAATTTATCTTTTAAATTAATATCCGGGATACGAGGATTACGCAGATGTTGACATGCTAATTAGGGACATCATTTAACTCGCAAGCCCCAAAACCCAGCAGGTAGGATCCAGTCATTTTTCTTTAACAACCTATTACTACTTTATTTTTTAATAAAACAAACCCACATATATAATCAAAAGTATTTAATGTGAATTTTAATAGTACTATAATTTTAAGCTTAAAGAAAAGTTTTCAAGCATCCATTACTTTGATTTAGAAAATAGGTGTTGCTGAAAATAAACCCAAAACGGAATTATCTGATTCTAAATTCTTTCGACGAAACAGTTTTTAGCATTCTTCCTGACACTGTGTATGAGAAATCTACATTGGGGGACCTGGTGCTTTTTGGGGGACATGGTGCCACAGACGCTCTCGTAAAATCTAGTCCAGATTTAAAGACGGTAAACAACGTTTGACAGCATTCGCTTTTATGTGCATACAAAACTGTTGGTTTCCGCTCTTTCTTGTTACGTAGATTAAGACCCTAGAGTCGTAACACAATATACAAGAAAAATTAATAAAGCAAAAACAAATACTCAAGTTACGTAGATATATATGTATTTTTGGAAAGGCTTTCTCGTTTCCTTCGATGTAGGTTCACTCTCGCTCACCATGTTTACTTCCTATTTAACCGATAGAGTGCAAAAAATATCTTTAAATGGTCAACTTTCTCAAAGTAAAAATATTAATTGTGGAGTACCACAGGGCTCCATTCTTGGAACTCTGTTATTCATTCTATTTATCAACGACTTACCTCTTAAGATAGAAACTTCAATTTCTTCCACTGACGTCTATGCAGATGATACTACACTCTCTGAGATGGGTAAACCAAAACAGTGCTTGAAAATAACTTACAAGATGCTCTCAACAGACTTCAAGTATAGTGCAAGGAAAACAGGATGATCATAAATACAGAAAAAACGAAACCCTACTAGCTACAAAGCAACAAAAACGATGGAGCTAGACAGCTACAAACTTCAGGTTCTATTTGACAATGCGAGCCATAATATGACCTCTCATGATAAAGTTCTTCATGTATTGGTAGATAACAATCTTACTTGGTCTATTCACATTAAACATGTTTCAAAAAAGGTTAATTCTTATCTTTGGCTACTGAGGAAAATCAAAACATACATTCCTCTTCAGTACAGGGTCATCTTTTGTAAAAGTTATATTCAGCCATATCTGGACTATTGTAATGTAATTTGGGGTAATACCTCTAATTCAAACATAACAACACTTTTAAGACTCCAAGAGAGGGCTTGCCACTTAATTCTCTATCAATGTATAGACAATTTCCATGATGCAATGAATAATATAAAGATTTTAACATTACATGAAAGAATATTTTTTTAGAAAGGCCAAATTGATGTACAAAGTATCCATATCCAGAAAAGCCATTCCTGTCTATCTAAGCAATATCTTTCACCAAAGAGATGCTGATACTACTCCAAATTTAAGGTCCATATAAAGTAAAATTACATTATAACAAGGCCAAAGAAGGAATTATTTGAAAAACGTTTTCAAAATACTGGTCCACTGGTATGGAACAACATTCCCAGTGACATAAGGCAGGCTCCTAGTATTTCTTCTTTTCATAATCACTGTCTCAAATGGATGAAATTATTTAGACAATTGAACAGTTCTAGTACAATAAATACCGTCTGCTTTTCTGTAATTTTGCATCATTTTCACAGTTGAATTTTTCAATGGAGGATGATATTTGATATTTTATATATGTTTATGTGTTCACATATGTATGTGCATATGTTCCAGGCTTGATACTTTGATTTTTAAAATCACTCAATTATTTAGTGTCAAGCCAGATTCTTCACATCATGTTGTATATACTGTATATATTGTACATAACAGATAGAAGGCCTCAAGGTAGATTAGTTCTGTAACTGAGTTACCGTCTCTAAATAAAGTCTTTATTATTATTGTTATTATTATTATTATTATTATTATTATTATTATTATTATTATTATTATTATGTGTGTGCGTGTGCGTATGTATATATGTGTGTGTGTGTGTGTGTGTGAGAGAGAGAGAGAGAGAGAGAGAGAGAGAGAGAGAGAGAGAGAGAGAGAGAGCGTTTGCAGGGATTCCAAAAAGGGATTTTATTTTTTGATTACTTTGGACTTCTTACGTTCCGTTTTTAATAAAAAAAAAAGTGTTCGTATTTTACAGTTATTCTACAGGTTTAGTCAAAGATGTCAACAGGCCGACCAGTCCTAACACTAACCGCTTAAACACAGAACGCCAAGCAAGGCATCCGCTAGTATCATTTATACAAGTCTTTGGTATCACTCGGCCGGAGTTCGAACCCGCGACCTCAAGCATCCGAGGCCCGATCTCGTAGTATTAAGTACAATATACAGTGTTCACCCATCTCCATCTCCACTACCTTCATCATCCAAATCGAGTTGGTACCATGCTCAGTTAAGAATTATAGTCGGAGTGCTGTAAATCCCGCTGAGAAAGGCTGTTGGTATATTGTTCTACATGGATTTCTGGTTAGATGAAACCTCAGAGATCGCGTCACTCTCTGCCTGGAAGCAGAATATTGTAACTTAGATTATGTCACTTGCTACTCGAATTTCAAACCCTGATACCGCTAGGCAGTTCTCGGCATGGTTGATAGGAAAGATTGTACCATTTGGGACAAAAACTGCCCCCATGTATTATCTCAATCGAAGCTTTACGCACCAGATTATTTTTTAGTTTACTTTTTTATTTGAGAATGCTAGGTAAAGGGTCACTGCATGACCTGGTAGTGTCTAGTAATCATTACACTTTATATCGTTCAGATTTCAACAAAAACAATACCCTTTTCAACTGTTTATTTAAATTTTCGTTATCATAATCAGACAGATTAAAACGGAACACAAAGACCTATTATTCCTATTTTTAGAATTTAAGGCTCCCATACAAGATCACGGTAGCCTACAAATTCCATGTTACTTTGTTGAGATCTGTAAATAGAAAGACAATAATAAATTTCATTGGAGAATAAGTTACATGTATGATATTTAAACGTGTGAAATGTTCCTATGGTTTCATGTCGAGTACAAAATTTACACTTGGAAAATATAGCTGCCAGATTCAAACAACCGTCCAACTAAGACAGCTGATTTTCACCATTCTTTTTTCATTAATAAATTTTGTTAAATTTGTAATGTGTGCTTGACCTTTGTCCATGATTGAGGATAGAGGTTTAGTGTGTACCTGACTATTTTCATGTTTTTTGACATGTTGTAAGTTAAAAATACGTTGTTTATTGATATTTTAGTTCAAGGTCTAGGTTTGTTTAAAAACTGAGAATGTTCTAGAAGAGAATATCTGACCCACATCCTTTAAGTTCTGTCATTAGAATTATTTACTGCTGTGTTCCGATATAATTTGAGATGTATCATTTATTTTAATTTTTTTTTCCATTGGAATTACACAGTGCTTATTTATGTTTTTGACTAAATCACTACTTTAGGATTATTGTGAATTTATGCAAAGACATTCTGAATTATATTATTGTGGTACATGAACCTATTCAAGATCATCGGTCTATCAGCACATTCAATATTGGAATTCATTCGGAACGCTGTATATTTTTGGACTTGTGATAGAACTTTTTAAAAATAATTAGGATTTAATTCACAATACTGTAATGTCCTTTTAAACGTTCACCTGAAACTTAGAGAAATAAATGTATTTGCTGATTTTAATACCCTCCCCCCGCCCCCATTACAATGGGAAGAAACGAATCTGATGGGAAGGAATTAATTTGCTTGATCAGAATAATTGGTGGCTTGCGATGGGAAAGGAAGGCTATTCCGTACCCAAATACATTTTCATAGTACCTGATCGTGTACGTTTTGAATTAGGTCGTATAAGGAAAAACTGGCACTTACAGAAGCAAATCACTCCGTTCAAATGTATATCTGAACTGTAACTGAAAAACAACAACAAAACAAAACGTTATAATAATGTTTACAATGGATCTGTACTCCAAAGTTTCTTGAGAGTTGTTATAATGTATTGTGGAATTATTAAAAATGCATGCTTTACTTGGCCATAAATGTAACTATTAGTACCATAAACAGTAGGGGCCCCAAGTGGTCAAGTGGTCTAAAGAGCTCACTGTTACGGATCACTGCCATCTCATCTGTCTGCGTGGGTTCGAGTCTCGGGCTCGGCCAATGTGGTTATGTGAGAAAGCTTGCCGGTAGCTTCTCGTGGGTCGGTGGTTCTTTCCGGGTTCTCCCGGGTTCTTCCTCCACCATTAATACTGGCCGCCATGTATAGCCTATGTTGTGCTGAAAAATGGCGTTAAACCCTATAACAACAACAACAACAACAACAACCATAAACAGCGTTCATTACGATCTGGAAGAATCCATACGCCGTGACAATATTCATTACGAGCTTGCAAGAATCCTTACGCCGTGATAGCGTTCGTTACGATTTTGCAAGAATCCATACACCGTGACAGCACCATTGTGTGTGTGTGTGTGTGTGTGTGTGTGTGTGTGTGTGTGTGTGTGTGTGTGATTTAGATTTTTAACGTAGCTTTAACAGCACCATTGTTGTCCGCGTTTTAATAAAAACAGAGGAAAATCTGACACCAACCCCTTTCTTGGTTTTGGTCTCCGCCATTGTTTACATTTTCCATGTAATAGTAACTCACGGTACTATTACATGGAACATGGGAAACAGTCTAGAAAATGGTGAACATAAAAGAATATATACGGGTTTGGAGGTTTATGATTACTTGGTGATGAAAAATATAAATTTATAAATAATACTCATTTTCGAGTGGATCCTATTTGTAACAGTAAAAATAGAGAAAGTATTATATTGATACAATTTCAGTCTCATTACAGACTTCACTAAGTCAGAAAGTCTGAGTACTTTGTAATTCCAATGAATAACCGAAATAAATAAATAAATCGTTTCAGCTGAATTGAACACAACTATTTATCTCTTCTAAGACGGGCGTTTATGCTAAGAGAAGCTAATTTCAAGTAAACCCATATTATCAAAAAATGAGACCTAGTTTCAAAACCAGAACGAGTTTCAACTAATCATCTGAAATCATTTTTACTGTCAACAGTGTCAAGTACTTTTGCAGCTAGCCAATAACGAATTAGGCAGGCTGGATGATTTTCCTAGGGGGATCCCATCAAATTCGTAAACAAGACTGTTTTTTTTAGCATCTTCAAGGTAAAAATGGCCACACAAACATTTTACACTTTTAAAAAGTACATCCCACTATCTTGTAGCTATAATGTGTTATATTTGCTTATTTATAACAATACTCTGTTGGCATTTAAAGTTGGAAAAATTATTTTCTTAATTAAAGCGGTTCTTGGTTATGAAAAGGTACTAAAATAACACATATCTTGCATATTCTGTCCATAATAAGTACCAAAATAACATATAGCTTATTCTGTCCATAAAAGGTACCAAAATAACGTACAACTTGCTTATTCTGTCCATAAGAGGTGACAAAATAATATATAACTTGATTATTCTGTCCATAAAAAGATACCAAGATAACATAGAACTTGGTTTTTCTGACCATAAAAGGTACTAAAATGACATATAGCTTGGTTTTGGTAACTATTGTGTTAAGGGGATCAGATTAAGGATATATTTGGTAAGAGCTGGACCCATCCCAGGACTGAAAATAACGACATCTTCCATTCAAATGACTGGTCAAAATATACAGACATGTTATAGTAACATGGGCCAAGGGGAGTAGTTCCGAATGGACTCGCATTTTAATGAATATTATCGATAATTCGTTACACGGGGGGGGGGGGGGAGACATCACCAGAATTTTACACCTGCAAATGGAATCTGACAGGTGTGATCAGTCATTACAGGTGTTGAATCGAAGAGACGTGTCCTGATGAATAGTATCTAGCCTTTAAACGTGTCATATTTGACACAGCTTGTCGCGTGACGGCCATTGAAATGAATTCCAGCCTTTATCCTTGCAGCAATAGGAAGACAGTATTGCGGATAGCATGCCAATATGTAGATTGGCTTATCATTTTATATCAATGGAAAATAGTTAGTTGTAGATCTCTATCAACAAAGAAGCCTCGTGTAAATATTTTCTTGTTATTTATATTCAGCACATTTTTTTAGCCACGTTGTCATTCAATGCAACGTGTAGTCAAGGACCTTCTTAAAACATGCATAAAACATTGATCACCATATTTACCTATTTTTCTTACAGCGTGACGTATATAGAAGCAAGATAAGCACACACACACACACACACACACACACACACACACACACACACACACACACACACACACACACACACACTTACATTGAAAAAACCTTTGGTTCAATGGAAAACTCCCTAATAATTAAGTCATGCAGACATTTTCGCTTCACATCTTATGTGCATTATGTCAGAAACCCTGCCAGGCACCACCTGCAAAACAGTCGTTGACGCCATGACCTTTTCTTTTTTCCTTGAAGGCTCATTAGAAAAAAGTGGCAGCAAGTACAGT
The DNA here is from genome assembly GCA_016617855.1 of Megalonaias nervosa. Taxonomy (NCBI): domain Eukaryota; kingdom Metazoa; phylum Mollusca; class Bivalvia; order Unionida; family Unionidae; genus Megalonaias; species Megalonaias nervosa. Next base: position 29,409 of record JAECUM010014593.1, read on the forward strand.
TGTTAAGCTCGGGAATTTGATATCTTGCACATGTAACCTTGTAGTAAGATAAGGTAAAAAATACTGGTATAAAATAATATATTCGGCGATAACACAGAAAAGAAAAGAGATTTTTTACTTGCCATGTTGTAATTGAGATTGGCTGCGATCCTTGCTAAAATGTTGGTTAGAATGTGATACGTTAAATCTCTTATTGAGAAGTACAGTGAACGTCTAAGTTTTAGAAAACAAGGTTAGACACGCTCATTCAGTTAAACAAATTGTTTTGATACACAAAATCGTATAATGAATCAATCAAATGTTTGCTACATATCATAAATATAAAGACAAATGTAGACCACGACTTGTCATCGTATTATGCACAAGCAGATCCGGTTCAGTAATGTTCATATATGGAAGTAAGTTATACACTAGCAAAGAATGTATGTTACACTGGTCTACAGCCAAAATGCTTCCGAAATAAATGTAGTCAAACTTTACTAATCCTGGGTCACTTAGAACGAAAATGATGCTTAAATTGTTGATTGGCTCTAGTTTTAAAGATATGATTCTGGGTCATGGCGGAGGATAAGTGAGTTATAAAGGGAAGGGATCTGAAGTTAAAACCCAAAGTGACTAAAATTCATCTTTGACTGGATCTGTGAACAAATCTATGACTGGGTTTGGACAGTACTTGCTTTTTAGGCAAAACAATGAATGATGCAATCTGAAGCTGGTACATGATATGAATTGCATCATATTATTCCTAGAAGTCATGGATGATGCAATCATAACTAAGGTTACATCACTCTGCTAAACAAATTGCGATATATTAGCTCTAGAAATCATACAGTATCGTGCTCTCTTATTTGTCTGTGCTTGATTTTGCAAAGGGACATATTTCTGTTTAGCCAAAGTGAGCAGAAATGCCTCGTACTTGTGTGAACAGTGTAGATAACTTCTGCTATGTTTGTGGTGATGTAACTTTTATATCACAAAAGCGCGGTATAACCACTATGGTTAAGAAAGCCTATCACCTTTATTTGGGGTGCAGAATTTGGAGATCAGAACAAGAGTTGGGCCCCACACATATGCTGCAAGACTTGTGCAACAAATCTTCACCAGTGGTTGAACAGGAAAAGGAAATATATGCCTTTTGTGGTGCCAATGATTTTGGAGAGAGCCAACAGATCATATCAGCAATTGTTACTTCTGCATGGTGCCTCCAGTTGGAAAATGTGTGTCAAAAAGAAAAAGTGGACTGTGCACCATCCAAACATTCCATCAGCTATACACCCAGTACCCCACGGAGATGGAAATTCTGATTCCTGATGCACCAGAATAATTTTCACTTGAGTCAGACGAGGAAGAGGATGAAACTTCAAGTCCTGAACCATCAATGTCACATGACTCATATTTTCTCCCATCCTCCTCATCTGAACCACACCTCATTAACAGAAGGTGAACTGAATGACCTTGTCAGAGATTTGGAACTATCCAAGAGTAAAGCAGAGCTGTTGGGCTCCAGACTGCAGCACGAGAATCTCCTGGCAGTTGATGTTAGGGTATCAATGTTCCGTGACCGTCAAGGATCTTATCCCGTTCTTCTTCAAGAAGGTAATCTTGTAGCCTGCAATAACATCGATTGTATGATGGCAGACCTCAACATCGTTCATGATCCATATGAGTGGAGACTGTTCATTGATTCATCGAAGACGAGTCTTAAATCTGTTTTGCTGCATATGGCAATGTTTAGCCATCAATTCGAGTTGGTCATGCAGTCCATATAAGTAAATCTATGACAACATGAAACAACGTTTGAGGTGGAGAAACTATGACCATCATCAATGGCAGTTTTGTGACGATTTGAAGGTTCTTGCACTCTTGCTTGGTGTACAGACTGGATACACAAAGTACTGCTGTTTACTCTGCGAACGGGATAGTCGTGCTAGAGATTCCTACTACATCAAGAGAGATTGGCCACTCCGACAGTCATTGGAGCCTGGGAGAAAAAGTGTTCAGCATCCACCACTTGTTGAATCAAGGAAGATTTTGTTACCACCCTTGCACATGAAGCTGGATCTGAGGAAGAACTTTGTAAAGGTCATGGACAAAACACTAGCAGCTTTCAAGTAACTCCGTGGAAATTTCCAAGGTTCAGTGAAACTAAGATAAAGGAAGGTGTCTTTGTTGGTCCTCAGATTCGTGAACTTCTTCGAGATGATGCTTTTGACCGTGCACTGCGTGGCAAGGAAAAGACGGCATGGAAAGCCTTCCAGTTAGTGGCAACACATTTTCTGGAAATCAACAGGCAGACAACTACAGGGAGTTGGTGGAAAACCTGATCAAGGCATACAACAGCTTTGGTTGCAACATGTCACTACATTTTCTGCACTCTCATCTAGATTTGTTTCCACCGAACTGCGGAGCAGTGAGCGAGGAGCACGGCGAGCGATTTCATCAGGACATTGCAACAATGGAGAAACGCTATCAGGACAAATGGAGTCTATCAACGCTTGCAGACTATTGCTGGACAGTGAAAAAAGATGATCCATTTAATGAATACAATAGAAAAGCCAAGAAGCGCCGAGTAGACACTGAATAAGGACTAAACTATGTACTTATATATATATATATATA
>JAECUM010014594.1:0-57136 GCA_016617855.1 Megalonaias nervosa
AGAGAGAGAGAGAGAGAGAGAGAGAGAGAGAGAGAGAGAGAGATGTTGTTACACTGTTGGTCAGATAGAGGCAACATTTATTTTTACAGCTGAGATACAGAGAACTACTGACTGCTACATTACCTGTGAAAATCCAACACGTCATGGTTGCCTCGAAACTTGTGAAATCTAGTTCTGATGTACAGAAGAGTACCATGTTGAGGAGAACACTAAAAAACGCGAATCGTTCACAAAATACTGTGACGAGGATGAGCAATACGGAGAGAGTACACACAGTATACCGTTGGATAGGAACCTCGTTAATTCTGTTGATGGAGCCATTGCCACTGCGAGTCCTTTCATGGGCAGCTACAGACAACAGGGGAGTACGTGCCGAAAGTTCTGGTGTTTCAGCCATTTCTACGCCTTAAAAATAAATTTTGCAGATCTTGTCTGAAATGTAAGAAAGAAGAAGGTTGGGGTACAATCGCCAACTAAGTTCGGAAGAGCCATGTATCGATGTATGGCGATACCGAGACAGTAGATGCGGTCAACACGTGTCTAATATACAGCGTCATTCATGCTCCACATCAAGTATCCGCCACCAGTACAAAAAACTAATAATGATATATACAAATATAGACTTCATCAGTTTTGTACCCCCGAAATATGGGATGCGTTATTGCATCATGGGCTATATCAGTTGCCAGAATCTTTTCGAAAAGAACAGTTGAGATATGTTGCTCTTAAACTCGTTCTCCTTGGCTATATTTAAAAAGTCTAACAATTTCTACTATGATCCAGTTCCAAAAAGAATTCAGAAGTTATTAAGATTTTCTTAACGTAACGGTAATGGTAACCACAGGTACTGGAAGAAACCTTTGGATGAAGACGGTCGATTGATAAAGCGTTTAACAAAAATTTTGAAAGATAAAGTTAAAAGCAAATACTCAGGATAATGTCGCAATTAATTAGATGTAGAAATCGAGATTGGTAACGTTTAATGGCCGCTAGATCAAGGCTGGTAAACAACAAATAAATGACCGCTGCTTTGGCAAAATGTGCAGATCACAAGGTCATATAAACATGGGAACAAAAAGTTTCGTTGTAGTACAAATTTGATATAGGATATGCATAATTCTGGTACGATGTTTCCTAGGCAACAGATCAAAGATGTAACACGACAAAAGACTGAAAACTGCTCTGGAAAGATATCCAGAATGCAAAGTCATACTAAACCTATATGGGGTACAGTGACCATGTTTAATGTGTGAAACCTTACTTATAGGAGCGGGGGCCCCGAGTGGCCGAGTGGTCTAAAGCGCTGTCCGTTACGGATCACTGCCATCTCACCTCTGTCTGCGTTGGTTCGAGTCTAAGATTCGGCGAATGTGGATATGTGAGAAAGCTTGCCAGTAACTTCTCGTGGGTCGGTGGTTCTTTCCGCGGATTTCCCGGTTTCTTCCTCCACCATTAATACTAGCCTATCGTGTGCTGAAAAATGGCGTTAAGCCCCACAACAACAACAACTTATAGGAGCTAAAAGAATCGAGAGTTACTCAAGCGGTCAGTGAACTGCTCAAAAAGGGAAGTAAATTTATCTGGGATATGCGCGGCATTAGGCGTTTGACGCTTTGTTTTAAATAGTTTTCATTAAGGAACTAATTATAAAGTATTTTGATGAAAGTCACAATGTCCAAATCAGGTGTGGATAAAGTACTAAAACAGCAAGACAAACAAGTTCCCTAGGCATGTAGGTCGATAACTGAGTCCAGATGAACCCAGATTTGCTTTAAAATATGGATCTATATGAGGTCATGTCCAGCAAGAATCTGTCAATACAAATGGACAAGACGTTACGGTTGGAAATTCCGATGAAGTCCTTTCTAAAGAACTACTCACGATAAGTTGTAACATTCATCAATCATTTTCGATTCGTTATCCTTTCATTTTCAATGACGGATTACTGTTGAGCTAAGCGTTATTTTCAAGTAAAATCATAGATGATTGGAGGATTATTCCATAAATTATAAGTTAATCAGTTATTTGAAACTAATAGTCTTCAATTCGATATTGACGAAATACTAGGTTACATCTACCTAACAAGTTACACGAATTAACAATCTAAGTTTGGTGCTCCGGTTGGCCGAATGGAGTAAGGTACTCGCCTTTACAGATCACCGACATCTCATCTCTGCGTGTGTTTGAGTCTAGTGCTCGACCAATGTATGTGCGAACGTCTGCCAGTAGCTTCCCGTGGGTTTTAAATGGGGTTTTCAGGATTCTTCCTTCACCAAATACACTGGCCTACCATATGCTGAAAAATGGCGTTAAACACATAACAACCAGCCAACCATCCAACAATCTAAGTTTCCTATATAATTTGGAGTGCGTTTTTCCTTTGTGAAAGTGTATGCTTCTTTGTCTCTCAACGTTTTGACCTATTCATAGAAGATATACATTAAATAATTTAGTCAGTTTATTTCCGAGACTGTTTCACTTTCGAGGGCATCATAACACGGAATCTGACGGCTTGTTTTAGAGGTAGGCTTGCTTTTGGGGTACACTTAATTTCAAAACTTAGGGTATCTGTCATAAAAACAGTTAAACATATTGAAATGGCGCAGACAGAAGTTCAAGCTGGAAGTAGCATGAAGGAACTGGTAGAAGACCAAGCCTGATCCGAATATGGATGAATAGTTTGCTATATCTGTTTACATTTTGTTTGAAAATATGCCAATATTCAACGTAAAACTGGAGGATAATAGACGTGCGATACAAGAGAAACTGCACACAAGCCTATTCAAACAGACTATCAAATATGAATAGTCAGTGAATAAAACAGAAATTACAGGATATTGGTCATTCAGGGACGAACTGTCCGAAACTAATGCAATCATTGTCAGAGGAGATGAATTGTCATTCCAAAGGCCGTTGGAAGAATCAAGATTAAAAAATACAATAGGTCCACTTTGGCATGCAAAATACTACAAAAGGCTCAGGATGATATACTTTTTTCAGGTAATAATATTCAAATTACAAGGACTGGTCACCCGCAGTACGAGTCAAGAATTAGACATTTTCATTTCAAATAATTAATCATTCCTTGAGAATGGAAGGATTCTCATTTATTCTTTCTCTCCTTCTTAGCGCAGCTCTAGGATTATCGAATGAAATATGATTGCACGTGTCTTTCTTGTGATACGTACTGACACACAAATGTATCAGGGCCTTTGGACAGGGTAGGACAACCAGGACAAACTTCCGGGGACCCACAGCAGTCTGGGGCCCACAACCGTCACAATTCGTAATCATATAACCTACTGGAGAATATTTCCTAGGGCCAAAAGTCCCGTCCTCGGTTTTGAAATGTATATACATATCAGGGCCGGAGGGGGGGGGGGGGCGAATTTCCGGGCTCCACCGCAATCAGGCTAAACAAAACAACAAAATACTTAAACACAAACGTAAAGTCACTTGTTTTATTCTTGCTCAAGTTTGTTGGGCATTATGCACGTTTTGAGTAAATAGACACATACACGTTTGCTTTGGTGCCCTTTCGAGGAAACTCAGGGCCCTTTTGCAATTGTGGAGACCCCCCTCCCAACACTGGACCTGATCCGGCCCTGTATATCCTATCTACTTACACACTACATACATAGGCCTGCATGCATATCTACCTACTTAAACACTACATACATAGGCCTACATGCATATCTTTGTCTCTCATCTACAGTGTATTAACGCTGTAACCATGTTTTGTTTTTATTTTCATGTCACTGACAACATAGTAGACAGTAAGCTCGAGAAGGTGGGTAGGTAGACCAACAAGTAGTCTCCGCTCTTTTTTCTGTCAGAAAAAGAAAAAGCGGAGATCTACTTGTTGGTCTAGCGGGTAGGGTGCAATTTCCCCCTGACGCCATGGCAAATGGGGCGCGGTCGGGATTTTTGTTTTCTTGTGCAGCTGAAATAATCATAGTTTGTCATCTTCCCCTGAATGAAACGCAGGCAAGTTTTCACCAAATTTATATTTAGGATGGAGGTTGGGGTAACTGACAAAAAACTGGTCTCAGTAGCAAAGTCGGGGCCCCATTAAAGAACATTGCTCCCCGGGCACCTCGAACCCTCGTGATGCCACTGAGAGTAGGCTGTAATGTGCACCTTTTCAATAATATTCGTTAATATCTTTAATTATGGTACTCACCCTTTAGTGTTCTCAACCAAAATGTCTACAACACATACCACCTTGTTTATCCTGCGTAAACACTTTCATCAACCTTGACATTGCTGAAACATATACATGCTGTAAATAATCTAATATCCGCATAATTCATGTTCCATAACGGGAATCCTTATATGTCCTTAAAATCAATATTACATGTACTTTTCTTTGTAACACCTAGTTTTGTTTAAACAGTATATGGTTGACATGTACTTTCATGAATGGTTTTCCCATTCTCACTAACAATAGTGGTGCCACCTCCCATCATAAGTGGTTACATATGCATTTTTTGTAATATCTCAGATAAGTATATGTTGTTGATTAACTTTAATACAATTAATGCAGGATATACAGCAAGATCCTAACATTAGGACAATAATATACCATCCTATAAATATTTTTGGGGTATTACCGCAATATCAGAGTAATACCCCTTTCATAACCTGAAAAATACATGGCGTATGTTTAACAATCATTCTTACAATCGTCTGATTTATACGAGAAAATTAATGTATGTTAATTTAGAACACAAGATAAACACATATAATATCATGAAAATCATTATCTTTATTAATTGTTTGCTGATCGCTAACTATAATGCCCGTGATAACATAGCACTCAGTTAAAATCGTGGTCTGACTCTTGCATAACATCATTCAATATTATCAGATGACAAACTAGTTAACTTAATTGTTATAGTAATATCGAATTTAAGGAGACAATGATTATGTGTAAGAACATTGGTTACATCCGTGTTTGGAAGAATTTTTTATTCATGGATGCATTTTTAAAATAATGTTTTTACCATTATTCCCAAAATTTCATGAAATCAACCGGTGACTCAGAACTAGTAACTTATGGTCATGTAGTATATTTAAGTTAAGTACACGATAGGTGGCGATATCCAGGAAAACATACCGAATAATATGAATACGGCGATACCGTAGGATGCAATTATGCTGTAAATTTGAAGAAAGTTTAGTGATTGACGTACATAACTGTTACCCATTTTCGCGTCTAACATATGGTAATATCTCAATTTAGTCAAGCACAGTTTGTTTCAATAAGTGACAAATTATACTGAGTTTTGACAATGCTGGAGTAATCCTTACGCCTCGGCAACTTCAACCCAGGCCCTTTCCTTCTCAGAGTGTGTAACTCCCCCCATCCCACCACCACCTTTCAATTTTCCAAAAAGAACCTTTTCCCTTTCTAAAACTTTCTCAACAAGTAAAATTTTCTCTTTTTCATTCCAATTTCCGGATCTTTTCCTATTTTCTTTGTGCTCCATCACTGACATTTACCTACAAAAGAAAAACTAAAACCAGACGACAATAATACTTACAGTCAGCGGGAGTTTGCACGTGAATCCTTGGAGATTACCATATGCTCAACTTCTAACGTAGAGAGTCTTCCGGTGTGGTCGTTTAAGATTGTAATAAACGATGTAAAATTTCGTCCTTAGTTGAGGATCCTCAAGTGTTGATTTGAGGAAGCATAGTGAAACGGTACCTGAGAAAAATCTCAGCTCTGCCAAAAACTAGCGGATCTGAGGTTGAGAATGACCTCACACTTAAGATGTTTAGTGAAACCGGGTCCTGTCTCACATGGCATCTCAAGTGATCCACTTTAGCGGCTGACAGATTACGATGTAAAGAATCTAAAATTTTTACCTATACACATTCTGTACACACAAATTTGCGCATGTACACATTTAGGACATTTAAACAAAACGTGTAGAGGTACACATTTTACCTACTTTGAATAATAATTGGTCGACTACAACCAACTTTACTGCTACCAACTTTAAAGTCATAACAGGTCATAACTAAAACTAATTAGCGATCCTTTCACATCAGTAAATTAAAAAGAACAGTAGTGCTCTCTGATAAGAAATTAACCTCGCGTATTATTATATTTTCATCTGGAACAACTAAATCATCCACTGTTTGTTTATATTAACATATCAAGAAAGAAAGCGGTAGAAAATATACTTGGCGCTTGCATCAATAACATTTTGAAAATCAATATTTTGAAGAAAACGTTAGTCCATCTCTCTATCTCACTCGTTTCATATGCGGTACACCACAATACTTTGATTGACTTACCACTTGTACAATATATTTAATTACATATATTTAATAAACACGTGTAATTGATTCATGCAGCTTGTCAATTTAAATTAGTTAACAGTACCATTTAGCTCGCATGCTGTACAATGTATCATAGTTTGTGACTTTTCTGATTATGGAAGCGAAAAAATGTATGTCTTATTTGCGGAAATGGAAAGAAAGTTTATGATTTATTGCTTTCCATTAACGTTTAATAATGTCTATATGAATAAATAAAATTGCATACAATCTTTCTTTTCAGCAGTAAATAATATTTCTTTTTCTTTGTTAGGTTACATTGTTAGGAGGCTCGTAGGAAAGTAGAAACAAAACATCAAATGATCATTATGGTTTTTCCCCCTCCATATTTGAAGGCTGATGACTTATGGAGCAACATGTTAAGTATATGTAATTTAATTACTTGTGTGTTAGTTTTAAATTCTCTTTTATGTTTATTTCATTACATGTTATTGTAATAACTTTATTCACTGGATTTGACATTTTTCTAGAAAAATTCAGTTCAGTTCTTGTAAATAATCACTATTGCTTCATTGTATTTTTAGCTGGCCTTGGTTCAAAGTTTGGTAAACACTGAATGAAAATCATTGGTCGTAATCAAGGACATACTTCGCCTACGTGTTAGTCTGAATAAACAACGTTTTATTTTTAAATTCATTTCCAGTGTGGGAATGATTGATTCTTAGCTAAGGCTATTGTAGCCTACGTGATAATTGACATATTTTTTACTGCGCTGTTCGGACAAAGTGATCACGTGACCCATCACGCGGGTCTGAAATTGCGTTTTTAGTTGAGTTGAAACTTAGTTCATAGTGATTTTATAGTCACTTGTAAATTATACCTTCAGTCCGAAAGGTATTTCTGTTGTTGCCATGAATTGAGATTTTATTTAAAATAATTTATTTTCATGGAGACTTTATTCTTGGTGACTCAACAAGGAACTGTTGACACATCAGTACAAAACTGGTTATAGAGGACGTCATCGCCTTCCATCTTGGAACTTCATCGAGATTCGAACTTGGATTCAATTAGAACTTTTTAGTGATAGGACTTATATTTTTAAATTATAGGATTAACTTTGGATTATATTCACAAACCATAAGTCGTTTTTCATATTTTTACCTTGTTTTCTAGGGAAATAAATTATTTTGATACATTTACAAAGCTTGTTGACTTCACTTTTTTCTTTTGTTACTTTTGTACAAGCCTACACGTAACAAAATATTGGGGTTCTCGTCCTTGGGATATATGGATTTTGGCTAAAATATTTCAGAAAGTTGTTTTTTGAAATTTAAATTCCCCTAGTTTTCAGAATATTTTAAATCCCAAGTACTATTTCATATTTTATTTGAAATTTTTAGTGGAATCAACAGGCTTTTTTTCACAATGTCATCAAAAGTGGAGACTTTTCTTTCTAGTCCTACTCAGGAACAGTTGGATTGTTTGAAAAAAAATGAATTGCTTGAACTTGCCAGAAAATACGATCTTTCTGAGGCAAAATCTTCCTCAACGAAACAAGAAATAAAAAACATTTTGATCCAGTATTTGGTAGAAAAGAATGTTTTTGATAAAAGTGTTTTGGGTTCGATCAGTAAGACTCTATCAGACTCTGACATAAAAGCAAAAAGAATTGAAATTAAAATACAAAATGGAATTAGAGTTAAGGAAGCTTGAAATTCAGAAAGAAAAAGAACAAATGTTATTGGAAAAAGAGGAAAGAGAGAAAGATAAACAAATGCAGTTACAATTTGAGAGAGAGAGAGAGAGAGAGAGAGAGATGTAATTGCAAAGAGAGAAGGATGAAAGGGAATTTCAAATTAGAATGAAAGAAGTAAAGCTGGCAAGTGAAAAGCACATTCATACTTCACATACAAATTCAAGTGTTGATATTACAAAGCATTTTAGGCTTGTACACTCTTTTAGTGAAAAAGAAGTAGACAAAATTTTCCTTATTTTGAAAAAGTTCCTGAAAATTTGAAATGGCCAAGAGAGCATTGGACTTAGTTATTGCAGTGTGTACTTGCAGCAGAGAGGGTGAACAGACCATTTTGCTTGAGACATTATTTATAAAAAAATAAACCTTTCTACGAAAAGGAAATCTTAAGGTCAGTAACGTTAAACCAGAACCTCTAACTGACCGTGAGATTTCTTAGGGTTAGCTTATCTCGTTACTTTATCTCTGACTCTTTGGTTTTTTTATGGTGTGCTTATTTTACGTGTTGGTCACTCAACGTTGGTCGTTGGGTCATGTAAATTTATTGTTATAAATCCAAACGGAATAGCTTGTGCTTTTGAAAAGAAGTTTCTAAATTTAATCATATCCATATCCCCTGAACACCAAGTATAATAAATATTGTGTAAAGTATAATTATCTACTCCATTAAACACAATTAAGATATTGCAATTATCTCTGATTACTTTAGGAATTTGTGTGTATTTCTGAGTTAAATAAATAACGTCTGTATTTTTGTCACGGCCTCGCGAAAATATCCGAGCTGGATTGGATTGTTTATCCAGCATTACATCATCGTACACTACGAGATTATTGATACATCCATCAAGATAATCTATAGATGGCGCTTCATCGATATCGGTAATAAAATCAATAGCATCATTATCAGGACACGTCAGCGACTTTGCATTTTCATTAAAATCTTTAAGTACTTCGTAACATCGTTGATCATCTACAGATGGTGCTACTAAATATAATTTATCCCACTTGAGCCATCGCATTATCAGATTAAGTAATAATTGCGTTTTACCAGACCCAGATAGGCCAAGTATAATTGCTCTGATAGAATTTGGTAGCGCTGGATGATGTCTGACTGGCTCTTGTTTTCGTGCCGCTGAAAAGTCAATTATATCCATATAATAATAATATGAATTTATATTGTGTTCGATGTAGAGCGCATACGTCCACCAGAGGATTAACGAAAATAATAACAAAAAATAACAAGCGCTCACTTACAGGCAGGTGTGTGAAATGTGGCACAAAAAAATACAAATTTATTTCATTAAAGACAGGTGGAGATATCGCTGCTTCGTTAGATAAATTACCAGGAGCTCCATGTGCAAAGTATCCTGGTGAAAAACATTTGCCTGGATATAATTATTGTGGTCCTGGAACTCGTCTCGATATCCGATTCGATAACCAAGATCAACCAAAACCTGGAGAGTATCCAATAAACGCAATTGATCAAGCGTGTCACATTCACGATGTCGCGTATAAAAGTAAAGACTTACAACAACGACATCTCGCCGATATAAAATTAATTCATGCCATAAATAATGTAAAAGATAAATCACTTCGAGAAAGATTAGCTGCTTTTCTGGTAAAAGCTGGTATGAAAGGTAAAATAATGTTAGTGGCTGGTAATTAATCAACTGATTATTATCATAATAATGGAATCTGTTTATTATAGCCCAAGAGGATACTGGAGAGGTAAGGCAGCGATTAGTAAACTTGCTGAAGCAGCAAAAGTCTCACGTGATGTCGCTGCAGCGTGGTTAGCACGACAGGCAATATAGCAAATTTATCTACCACCACCTAAAAAAATTCAGTATGCACATTTTGATGTTAGTACCCCTAATGAAGTTCATCAAGCAGATATTTTGTTTTTACCACATGATGCCATTAAAATTGGTAGACGTCAGTACACATACAGATACGCGTTAACCGTCGTTGACGTTGCGAGTAGATATAAAGAAGCAGAACCATTATCAACTAAAACAGCGACTGAAGTTGCATCTGCGTTTGAACGCATTTATCAACGTGGTGATCTACGATGGCCACAACTGCTACAGGTTGATCCTGGCAAAGAATTTCTTGGTGCAGTATCATCGTTGATGAAGCGACATAACGTTAAAATCAGACGAGGACACACAGAAATTCATCGTGATCAGGCAATCGTTGAACGATTTAATCGAACACTTGCTGAGCGGTTATTTGGATACCAATACGCAAGGGAAATATCTGCTGACTTTAAGTCCATGGAGAGATCTCGTGAATGGGTTGCAAGGTTACCGAGTGTGATAGCTGCGTTGAACAACGAAGTGACTCGTGCAACTTCTATGAAACCTTCTAATGCGATCACAAAAAAATATATACCAATACAACGTAAATCTTCCTCTCAACCAGTACTAGGTAATGTTACCGTAAGATATTTATATGAACCTGGTGAACTTGAAGGAGGTAGAAAAAGAGCAACTGATCCTATCTGGAGTGTGACCACACACAAAATTTCTAGCGTGGTAAGGTCTACAGGTAGACCCGCAATCTACAGATTAGATTCAACTGCTCCTCAGCGTGGATTTGTACGCGAACAATTACAAATAATTCCTATAGATACACAATTACCACCGCGTTCACTTTTATAAACTTGCACCAGGGTGTCCAGCGCCTCGACGTCGATTACATTCAAGACAGGTCAGCATCACATTTTTGCGTGTGTGACCAAGACTACTATTAATTCTATCAACGGTAAATTGTCTTGGATTATTACTCGAGTACTGCCACAGCATATTACAGTTACAACTTGCACAATGATTATTCTGTTGTGCTTTTAGTGTTATAATAAATTCAGTATCAATATTAAAATCGTGATTATTTTATTTGTCACATTGCTTTTAACTCGCTAATTTTTTATTGATATCCACAAAGTTGTCAGGAATTTCTTTGGTTATTACGCAATCCATGATAACCCGGCCCAGTTGAGATATTCCTCTGACTCGAGACACTGCTAGATAAACTAAATTTGACCACTCAATACGATCATAGACAATCCAAATACTTGTATCGGTAATAGTTAATCCCTGTGACGAGTGAATCGTTATAGCGTATCCTAACGTCCACGGCGATTTATCCATGCTTAACGCGCTCTCAACAACATCAACAACAACTAAAACAATATCATTTAACACAAGATTTTGTATTCCACCACCAGGAATCTCAACATCAACATTTTGTCGTCGAGTATCTGCTGGGCGATAACACAAAGGTACAGGTAGATTGGAAAATTTTTCTTTGTGTAACGTAAATAATTGTTGTTGAAGTGTATCGCGAACTATTTTTCTACTTGCAACTATCAAATCAGCAGGTCTCCATAAAGTCCAAAAGTTATTCATAGAAGTTTCTGGAATTACTTTACGCATTATTTCACACTGTATTTTATCTGGCTGTAGTCTTATTAACTTTTTAAACTCTTTTAGTGATTTATCAATAGCTCTATGGTCATCGGTTATTTCTTCGTAATAATCTACAAATGTTTTCAGCCACTCATGTGAAGACGATCCAATGAAAGGTGGCGGTTGACCATGATCGCCACACATTATCACAGCAGTATTCTTCAATAACAGCCAATCAAGAAATATTTTTAATACCTCTAGCGGCACCGTGCATATCTCGTCCCTGATAATAATTTTAGGAATGTATTTCTCACCCATCCGCGATGGAGTCCATGCGTCTCCGCACCATCTAAAGAAACTATGTATGTACATGATTTTACTCCTCGTTCTTTTATTTCCCTGGCGAGTTTATGTGTCGGTGTCAAAACAATCATATCAGAACAATTATTAAATAATTCAATCGCGCGTGTTGTTTTACCTGAACCACCACACCCATTAAGATAAACGGTTTTATGTCTAGCTACAAGATCAGATACAGATGGTGCCGATGACATCCTTGGTATTTGATTATTCTTGTAATATGTTTTCGCAATTTCATCGTCGGCAGATTCAGAATAACTAATTATATCTTCACGTTTTATTCTCCATTCACCCCATGATGCATGATCGCTAATACGCAATTGTTTTAACGAATCCGCATATTTTTTGGTTATGTAAAATGAATCTGTCGCGACTCTGACTGCATAACGAGGAAATCTGTTTATCATCGATAATAAATTTATCGAAACGTACGCTAGTATCTAAGATATTAAATGAGTAAACTGCGGTGCCTCGCCATCAGTTTAGCTCACAATTGTACCTAATTTAGTTCCGTCTGATAAATAAGCATTACTTCGACTTATAAATGTGTTTTTCTCCGTTGTATCAGCAATTATAAAATCGAGTTCAGCATCGTCCATGATTAATCTTGTACACGCTCGTTTATGATCATATGATCCTCCTTGTGTAAATTTACCGATTATTTTTCTGCCGAGATCTTTTGTAAATTTCTCATCACTTTCTCTTCTGTATTCACCTATACTATTAGTAATTTTAACAATATCATCTTCAGGATTAGGAAAATATCTTCTAGCATCATTAAATACATCCGGTTCTGGCAACCAGACTTGTTTCTGCACGCGGTATAATAAAATTGCTTCACTCACGCTCAACGACATTAAAATTTCAGCATCAAGCATGTATTTTATTAGTACTATTGGAGCCCAACGTCGCTCTGAAAAATGTCTTCCAAACCACGCATAAACAATCGGATGGAGATCCCCGTAAAACTCGAACGACTCAATACAAGCAAATCCGGTTAAGTCAAAAGGTAAAGGTCCGTTTATCGCTACTCTGGTCATCTCGTGTGTTGGATGACCAAATCTCTTAAAGTATTCAGAACACTCTCCGTATCCAAGAAAACTTCCAGGATAACACGCAACCATATCAACTGAGATAACGTCATTATAATCGTATTTAGTATTCCACAATCCACCGTGTCCGTATTCCACACAACTGTGTTGGACATCTTCAAGAAATTCCAATCGTGTCGGTTTCCATGAATTTTTCTCCTGAGCGTAGTGAGCAGCAATTGATGGAGCGGTAAAACAGTTATTAAGTAATTGTCCAACCTTAATATCATCAGAGGTATATTTTAATGCAAGATTTTTCATTTCTTCGTGGAGAAATTCTGTACGATAAATATCACCATTAGACCGTACAAACTGATCATGATAATCATATTCCGAACTCTGAAACAGCCAAACAGATACAGGGTCAATTTTACTGATATTTCTGATAGCATCGAATACATGACCATTGTAAAATTTAACCGTTCTATCTCGTGGAAAAACCGTTACTGCCACTGTCCATGTATGTGCGTTATGATTAATAATATCTATCGAAGCTCCTCTTGATTTATATTTTGGTTTGTACAAAATCTCTCCGGTTAAAGTCTTCACTGTTATTGGGAATTTTAATTTCTTTCCCAGCTCAGCAACGTCGCTGATAGACGCTCCGGTATCTTTAACTGTTTCTGCCCATGTGTTTAATGTTTTGCGTCGTAAATCCGTTAAACCGTTTCCGCGTATCGCGTTTGTGAAGTGTTCTGTAACTCGTTCAGCTACGCAATTTATCCTTGACAATTTCATAGGTTTGAGATCCCTAACGTTAGGTTTATTATTTAACGGATATACCGCGTACACAACCGCAGTCACAGGATACTCCCGTTCGTAATATGGTTTGTCAATACCAGTAAGTATTCCTGGTCTGGAATTTTTACTAAGAACAATATTATTTCCTGACTGCATGTGGACAGAATCACGTTTGTCACGAATAATCCAAGTGTCATCGTCTGTCTTTACAATAAATTTTATTAAAATAAAATATTTCTGAACAAGGTAGTCAATAATCTCTCTTCCTCGTTTGTCATTCATCACATTAACAGTATTTTCAATTCTGAATGTCGACCACACATGAGCCGCACCATCGTCGCGAAATTCCTTTTTGGCTTCACGGATACGTTTTGTTATATCTTTATTCGTTAAAGCTAGATCTTGCATAAAAAAACTAAATTTATATTTCTGCAGTCTGTCAAGATCAAATCTAGCTCCATAAGGTTCAATCGCGGATAATTCCTGCATTATTATAATTAGGACAAATATATA
The DNA here is from genome assembly GCA_016617855.1 of Megalonaias nervosa. Classification (NCBI taxonomy): domain Eukaryota; kingdom Metazoa; phylum Mollusca; class Bivalvia; order Unionida; family Unionidae; genus Megalonaias; species Megalonaias nervosa. Next base: position 14,160 of record JAECUM010014594.1, read on the forward strand.
TTTAAATTGAATTTTAATCATTTGTATATGATTCAAACAAAGAATCGATGCCATTGGCTTATGATCGGATATACTTCTCCTTGTAACAAAGCATGCGTAAACGAATTCTGCGGCTTTCACATGCAATGCGTTAGACAACGTAGTTTAGGACCAAAACCGTGTGTGCGGTGTGGTGTTGGAGTCAGAGGAAAAACTCAATTGTGTGTGCAATGTGGTGGTAGAAAATACAGAGAGCTGAAACGATATTACGATAAAAAAAATTCATTTTCTGAATCTCCTATAAAAAACGAAGAAGATTATCTCGCTAGATTTTCAGAATAATGATTTAAACAAATAATATTAGTATATAAATTGAGGAAAATGAGTTTGTAAAGCATCCAATCATCACCAATTATGAAGCATCTCGTGATGGTGTAATTAGGCACTGTAGATTAAAGAAGCCAGTCGGAAGTGTTGTTAATACTGGTTATTTTAGATTTAATGACCAGAAAAAAAGATATTTATCACATAGGTTCGTGTTCGAGTGTTATTTTAGATTAATCAAGGATGGATTTGTAATTGATCACATCAGTGGTGATAAGCTTGATAACTCGCTTGATAACTTGCGAATTGTCAAACAAAGTCAAAATTGTAAGTCCGGAAATACTGGCTACGGCGTACGATACGCAAGGGCCGTTAAATCCACGAACACAGATGGCGAAGAAATTATATTTAAATCAATTAATTCTGCTGGTAAATACTTAAACATATTACCACCTTCAGTAAAACATGTGGCAGATAATATCACGAGATCTGCTTTTTCCAAAAGATTTCTACAAAAGATCAGATTCCAGTATATTAGTCTACCAGAACCTTCTTCATGAACCAGTATCTTCTCATTTTGTTTTCATAGTTTGTTTTATGCAGGTGTTTTTTTTTCATGATGTAATGTTCTTATGGTATCAGATGATGAAGCGAGACACCTCCGTCAAGCATAATAGTAAATCTTGCAGTTGTCGTACTTGTTGCAATGACAGCAATATACTGTTAATTTTGGTCAAAATGGATCACACACTGTTTTGAGTAAGTATTGATATATCTTTCAATAGTACACAAAACACATATCACATTCTCTGATTGTCCAAACTTCGACTGTAAAAACATTCCAATTAATTTAGTTATGCATGTAAATCTCAACAGTATTGCAAATAAAAATAAGATGATAAAAATCGCCTTTAGAAATACTTAGTGTTTTTTTTTATTTTGTTGATTTTGTTCGAAAATCTCGTTTTTTGTTACTTTTTGTTCGAAAATCTCGTTTTTTTGCATGAAAAATGACCAAAAATCAATGAAAATCGGCCAGATTTTGTAGCGCTGAGAGGGTTAAAACCCCAGCGATTCTCTAATTGATTTTGATGATTTTTCAATTTTTTAGAAAACTTTGGCTAAAATATCACTAATTTTTGCTAATGTGAAGTGATTTGTGATCAAAATTTCTTATTTTTTTTATCAGTTTTTATTAAGTTATTGTCAAATTTATCAAGAAATCACTAAAATCAATTAGAGAATCGCTGGGGTGTTGACCCTACAACAATTGAGAATTTTCAATAATTTCGTTGTTGTATAAATAATGATGCTGTATGTTACACAATATGCACAATATTCTATGAATCATAAAAAATCTCAATAATATTTATATTTTCCACATTCTTATGAAACGCTTTGCGACCCAGCAGTGAAGGTGTACATGAGGTTATTTTTAGAAATGAATGGCATTGCGTGTTCGTATAACTTATCGATTATTTTAGTATCCTTGGCAACGTCTGATTAATACAGACTTTTAGCTGTGGATTTTGTGTAATGGAGTATTAAGTATTTGGAGACTGAAAATAAATTTACGTTTTACAATAAATTCTGATTTTATTAAGAAATCCACAATACATTACAATAAATTCTGATTTTATTAAGAAATTCACAATACATTACAATAAATTCTGATTTTATTCTGTATACTTACGCGCTAACTATATAATAATATTTTCATTATGTATACATATTGAAGTCCGGTGGCCGATTGCTAACGCGTTGGATTTTCATGCTCGAGGTCCGTGGTTCGATTCTCGTGACCGGCATACTGTCGGGCGAAAGGCGATATTATGCCAAAATTTATTATTTAATGGGACGTAGCCAGCCAGTCTATTGTTTCAATAGAAAATTTGTACACTCTCCCACCATGTCACTTGGTGGGTGTAATTTTGCACTCCCTGGGTGATTATGATGGGGGAGTGTGCAAAAATTTTAATTGAACGTAGAGAAAGCCAGTAGTATTGTCTTTAAGATAAGTTTATACGTACTGTGCTGTCCTAGAGTTAAAGTTCTTAGAATTAAGTTTATATGCACTGTGCTGTCCTAGAGTTAAAGTTTTTAGAATTAAGTTTATATGTACTGTGCTGTCCTAGGATAAGTTCTTAGAATCAAGTTTATATGTAACTGTGCTGTCCTAGGATAAGTTCATAGAATTAAGTTTATATGTAACTGTGCTGTCCTAGGATAAGTTCTTAGAATTAAGTTTATATGTAACCTCTGATCCTGCTAGGATGTTATTTGGCAACCTAGGGGATCACATGGGGCTAAAATGCTGTCCGTAATTAAGATAGAATCATAATCATAATCATATGTATATAATCATAATCATATGTATATAATCATCTTGAAACAGTCCTTAGGGACTATTATTTTTATTTTATTAATTTCTGATTTTATTTTTATATTAAACAAACACTAATAATATAATGAATTCTGAAAATATTAATGTTATTATTTCTGCGATTAAAATATTACAGCATAACGGTGTAAATATATCTGATAATCTTAATCCTGAAAAAATTCTGTCTGACTTTGAATCATTAGAACAACGGAAATTAGAGAACAGATACACTTTACCATCTGATTATAAATTCATGAAGTTTATCCAGCGGGCAATGTTTCAGTCGCTGGGAACAGTTACAGATAATCAGGTAAAACTGTTTGTACCTCTCTCAAACGCAATTGACAAAATTAAGTTAGAATTATCTCATGAATACGAACAGAAAAAGATTGTGAACCTTTATATAAGACAGTTAAGAGAGCATTGTGAAAATGAAAGTGAAGGTGGAGTTAATGCGATAATGGCTAAACAAAATCCCCGGTAAAAGTATACAGGTTATTTACTTATAATATTTTATTCTGATAATTACGATTTACCCCAGTAAAAAAAAATAAAATATTCTGATCCGAGTTAGATTTGGATATTTTTTTTGTTTTTTTTTTGTTTTGCGATATAACGCTCTATGATCTCACATACAGATTAATACTTAAAACTTCATTCTGCAAATCCAAAATACGTCCTATTTGGTCTGTAAGTTTGAAATGTATCCTTGATAATAACGGATTATGTACACATAGATAAACGGGGTTAATTGGTTCAGATACAATTAACCACCCGGGTGGCGCTTGAGGACTAAATGAATATAATATATACCCCTGCTCAGCAGCGCTACTTTTTGAAAGATCTACTTGATAGCTGCCATCAATTACATCACATAGTAGATTGACTGCAATCGTTGATGTTATATTAACAATACCAGGCGAGATATGACGGCCTCCACCGTATGGATCATTATTGTGTTTAAGAATAACCGGTGGTGGGGCTATTTTTATACACGCTGCAAATACTTCAGGGAAATACTCATCAATGACATCGTTGAGTTGTTTTTTTTATTTCAGCGTTATTTAAATCTGGTATTATAAATGTTTGTTAATCTTTTTCTGTTATTTTGAAATGATCAAGAAATAATTGCTTAAATTTTGGATTTGATAAAATATTTCCATTGAGTTTAGTCGCAACGTTTATAATTCTTCGATTAGCGATGTATAAATCAAAAAAGATCCCATTTAAATGTTTTATTGTTTCGATTATCTGATTTTTTACACCATCATCATAATGCTGTGATAATGAAATAAATAAACTTCTTAAATCATTAAGTTTTTTTTATCGTATTCAGGCTTAAGAAGATCTAAAAACATTTTAAAAAATTCTTCATCAACAATCTCTCTAGTAGTCCCCGTCCTGGCGTCTACGATGATAACATTAAATGCTGATCTAGTCAGCTTGGGGATCCTTTGACCGTCAAAATCGGTAAAGAATATGGCATCGTTGTTTGGATCAAATTCAAATCTTAAAAAACGCCATTCATCTTTACTTCGATATTCTGGACCTTTAATAAATCTTTTTTCGCTTGTCTTAAATTCATTTTTGGTTGGTTCTGGAATTCCATTTGACTTTTAGTCTGGAGGAACATCAGGCCATCCTAACACAGATCTGATGGAACTTTGATAAATATCTACAACATAATCAGGGGAATTTATTTCAATCGCCGCTGACAATGTTGGTTCGTAAACAATGATTGCTACTTTGGATTCTTTTCCTGTGATAGATTTAATTCTGCGTTGGAACTCATCATTAATCTGTTCTATTTGATAACTGCCCATTGAAATTCCAACAACTTGCCAATCAGGAGTTCCATCAGGTTTATTCTTATTCGCAAATACAAGTGAATTATTTGCTGGTAGTCCACCAAACGATTTTGACCTGATATTTGGCCAGCTATTATAAACTCGTAATTGCGCTAATGCTATTTCACTTGTTGGAATTGCAGTTGGAAAGTTAACGCTAAATTCAGGATTGGTCGAACTTAATGATATCATAGTAGTTTTTGACGGCGTTGTATTAGTGACGATCTGTTGTAATAGTTCTAACGCTGACATTATTCAAAATACTCAGTTTTTTAATTATTATTTTAATAGAACGCACTCTCGGGAATTCAACCTTCATTCTTATCACGGGTTACTTTATCACTAGAATCGCTAGAGAACGCGTTGCGTTCCATTCTAAATGCTTCATCGTAGGTTTTCATGATCGTTGCGAACTCCTCATCAGATATTTTACCATCGCTGAGGTACTCAGAAAGATACGATGATAGTTTAGAATAAGATGTTGTTGCTGTGTGTAGTTTTATTATATACTCGTGTAATTTATCATTTGTACACGTAGATATCTTCTTAGCGATAATACTAAGAATGCCTGCGATAATCGTTGAAGTTGAAACGACAATTGTTACAACTGCAGGTGCTGTCATTGTTATTGTTGATAATAATAATCCGGTTCCAGCAACAACAGCGGAAACTGAGTAAACAATTATATCAATTACAACCATACGTCTGCGATATTTTTTACTTTTACTGTATAATATTCGATGATATTTTTTAGTTTGGTTTGACACTCACATACTTGAGCGTATCTGTGACGTTGAACGTCGATAAGTGACTCCGTCACTCGATTCATTATACAATGACAACGTCATTTAATTAAGTAATTAAACAGTTTCAGCTACGAATTCCAGGAACCACCAGTAACGTCTCGGGGGCATTTCCGTTGATGTTAACGTGAACGTTTCTTTGATGTCCTTGGTTAGCATCACCAGCAGAGGATTATAATATACATTCGGTGATGATGAAGTGGCCGCAGTAATTTCCAAACCGTACACAGATAGCCTGTATAACCCAGTTACTTCTGCGGTATGTTCGAGAGTGTTATCGCGCGGTGTTCACGTTGATGATCCTGATGCTACTCTGTACACGATATTTTTAATTTGTCCGTGTGGAATTTTAATCAAATTAGATTTTTGAACAATATTAGGTATTTCGTTAATAATATCGTTTAGTTTCATGTTAATGTCGGAGAGTTTGATATCAGCAGTTGTTGGACTTCCAAAGAAATCATTAATATATCTGTTTATGTTTCTACGAAAATTTAAGAAAGTTCGTACGTAATTAGTAAAATTAGTATTGAGTGTAGTCATTTCATTATTGATTGTAGCTAACGAAGTTGTCATAGGGATTTCCTTATCGTCTACATATTTCTTCGTTGCAGCGTCGAAATCTGATTCTGGTGTTCTAAGATTATTAACACCATTATTATTCATATTGAGAAATGCACGCATTATACCACCGTTGACTAATACGTACTTAGATTCTTGATCATCGACGTATTTTTTGTTGCTGCATCTGTATCTGCGGCTGGGTTTCCAAGGTCTATAATTTTATTTCGGTTCATGATAATGGTACCGGTGAATGAATCACAAGCTCGCTTAATAAAATCGTTAACTGACTTACCGGAATCTTGTATTTTACCTTGATCAGAAAAAATAACGATATTATTAATAACCGCGGTTGGAATTCGTATAAGAACATCTAACAGTTGTATATTACTCGTTTTTAATCGTCCTTGTTTATCCTGAAGAACAACGTCTTCATTTTGATCCACACTTGTGATATTTAATAAATCATCGATTTCATTTCTGAGCTGATCAAGAGTTGCATATTTAGATAAATCGACTTGCTGCTGAGCTTTGCGAGAAGATCTTCCATAAATATCTACCATTATATTTACTGACATCTGTTTAAGTGTGACAACGTGGTATATTCATGCACGACTTTATGAGGTGGTGTTGTTGATTTTGATACAGCATCAAGTACAGCGAGTACTTCTCGACCACATATTGGCAGATCCGTTATTTTTTGTGTTGGTAATGTTGAATACCAAATTTTAGAACGGATCGAATTCTTACTTTGCATAGCAGTACTTACATATTTTAAAAATTCTTTTGGTGGTGCCAGTCCATACGAATCAAAATAAATAATTCCACGTGGATCAATTGCATACGCCACCCAATGAGTGTCTGGGCCAGAGTTTTTATCGAGATTAATAATACCAGTTTCATGTTGCATTGCAACGGTAGGTAATTGATCACGCATAAAAACTCCTCTAAAGTTTTTTATATTCAGTTGCTTAGCGGCATTAAGTAAATCAAAATTGGACATGGGGAAAATCATCGAATTCGATGACGAAGTTACCGGGGCAGTCTTAGACCTTTTTCGTACCATGAATATGGGGTCCCTGGAAGTCTTAGACCGCGACCGTATACCGGGCCTGATAATCTTAGACGGCCCGGCTGTGGAACGTTTGGTGCTCTTAGACGTCTTCCGCGTTGTTTTGCCCGTGAACTTTTTTTTAAAAGTTTTCTGCATAATTCCTTGACCCGTTGCTTTCTTCAACGCCATTCCAGCAGCGGTTCCAACAGCGCCTAATGCAGCTGCTTTTGCAACAGCTGGGGCTGCAGCGGCTATTATTGCTGGTAACGCGGCAAGAGGTGGAAATATACCACCCGTTTTAACGATGTCTTTAATGACACTCGCAGAAAGATTAAGTTTTATACCTTTATTCAATTTTTTTGCTTCTTTGAAATGCTTATGCTGGCGTTCTGATAATGATAGCTTATTCGGTCCACTCGCGATTTGTTCTCGCTTTAGTGATATTTTTGCCGCACAATTATTTTTTGATGATGATTGTAGCTTTTTAATCTGACCAGGAGTCAGACTGACATTAACTAGATGTGACATTTATAATTATTATGAGCGATCTAATTACATGTTTTCTATTGGGGCATCAATAACTCTCATTCGTCCACCAACACCTTCAAGTAACATCGATTTATCGCTAAGTATAACAGCGACAGCTCTGTAATCAGGAATAGCTACAGCATCTCTGTTCACGCGAGCTCGAAAATTTATATCAACGACGGACTGTCTGGTTAAATCTAAATGTTCCAGCGAAAAGTAATAAATCGGATATAATGTTGTAAAATCTAACTGTGATATTTGCAAACTAGAATCGATATTCTGATCACGCCCCATGAATGTCATTAATCGATGATATGCACGCGCAACATGATTTTGACCGAAATTTAAGAACACTTCTTCAGAAGGTTCTTGATGTCCGTTTACCCTTAAAAAAACCTCAGAAACACCGAGTTGATCAAATATCATTGCGCTTAGAATTTGTGAGTCTACTCGTGCAGCATTTTGAAGCGCAATAAATATATGTCTTGGTGCAGAAACACCTTGCGCTGAAGCTATTTGCCAAGTAAATAAACCATTAACTGTACTCTTCACAGCATCTGTGGTCATTGTCAACCATGATAACATCGATTTACCACCTTGGCTCATAAAAGAAAGTAAATGTTCTTCTTTAGGTATTGTTGGAGTCATTACTGGCATCCATAAAGAAAGTTTTGTTAAATTTACTATACCAGCATCACCAGCGGGTCTCCATATTACATCATCGTCGGTACCTTTTCTTACAAGTACAACTGTGTGTTTGGCTCCGAAAATGACTTTTCTAACATTTCTACAGAATCCAAAGATATGTGATAGTGGAATGGCACACGAAAATGCTCTCCTTGCACCGCTTAACATTGCTCGAAGTGATCTAAATCATAAGTTGAAATCTGCATCAACATTAATAATTACATTTTGTATATCAGCGCCGGCGTTTCTAGCATTGTTTAGTGGGCGTCCTATATCATACTGTCGATACTCTGGAGAATTAGAAGTATCTTTTACAAACATCATTGATGGTCCAGCTGATCTTGAGTAATCATCACTATATCGCGCAAGACCAAGTATCGTCGTGGCAACATCAACATCATTATAGATTGCTTCAATATTTTTTTCCATCAATCATGTATATGGCGCTTTTGAATAAAGCCATAACACCGTTGTTAACAAAACCAACACTAAAATCATCGTTTGCGTATGGAGTATTATCAGCTCGCAAAATTTCACCTTCAACCTCGATAAATGCTTCGGCGGGTAAGAAGCATCTGCTTGTATCCTGAACATGCAGATCAATTTGTCCACGCTGATTTGGCTCTCGTGCGTCATAAGAATAGTATTGATAATCGCGCACAGATTCATCTGTTAAAACTAGTGCATCCATGTCAAACGCGGGATCGGATATACGCTTGAACATCTTTATTATTATTGTCTTCGTCTAACACGAAGACCGCTTCCTGCTATCAGACTAGCGGTTATATTTTTTTCTTTTTCTAACCCAACATTAGTGTTGGTAGCCAACTCGGCTAGTTTCTGATTAGCAGCTTGATTTATTATTTTACTGACATTTGCGGGCATCACTTCAGTGCTGGCCAGTTTCACTAGTTGAGGTCGGACCGCTGGCGGTCTGCGTATTAATCGCGCTAGTCTATCCTTGATCGCTGAGAATGCTTTGCTAGCAACATCACCAACAGCGCCAATAGCTTTTTCACGAACAACGTTCAATAGCTTTCATTCCTAATTGCTTTGTAAGCGGTATTGCTTTTGGGGCTATCCCTCTAAATAGACCTTGAACAACATCACATAGTCCATCTCCGTAGGTCGTTTTGTATACTGGTAATCGTGAATTTATTGCCCTAACCATGGTTGGTCTATGAGTATTGTGTACGATCATATTATTATTAAGTGATTTTATTACTAATTGCATCTAATTACATACTCAGTCACTGTAATAATCATCGGCGATTTCATTAATAAGGGACCGATACACATTAATATCCATAACACCACCTGTAAATAATCGTTTACAAATATCAGCTGCTTCATTAATAATTTCTGGGGAATTATTATCAGCTCGTTTTCCTCCCATGAGAATTTCTAGTCGATCAACATCAGCAAGGACGTTATTGGGACAAGTAATAAAGCCACTTCCTAAACCACTTCCAGTTGCGCCAGGATCTTGATATTCTTCCTCTGTTGTTCTAGCTGGTCGTCGTGGTGATTGCAATTGTTTCATTAATTCTTCTAAATGTTTATCTTGTTCTAGTTTTTTTTGTTTTATTTGTTCCATTAGTTGTAATTGCGGTGATCGTGGCAATTCAAATTGTAATTGTTGTGGTGATCGTTGTGGTGATGATGATAACTTTTGTAATTGTTGTGGTGATCGTTGTGGTGATGGTAGTGGTGGTAGTAATTGTGGAAATTGTTGAACTTGTTCTTCAAGTGTTTTTACTGGTTTCTGAAATTTAAATTGTTTAACTCTTTCTTCTATATATCTGTGTACAATATCATCAAATCTATTAAAACTTCTAATATCTTCATTAGATCTAATTTCTGGAATATCATTAAAGATACGATATACATCCCTGATCCAATCAGCACGTTTTAGAGATTTAACATGGTCTGGTTTTACATATTTTTGTCTTTCATCATGTCCAAACGCGGCAATATCAACTAATTTTTTTTGGATCCCTGATAGCAGCAATACCTTCAGGCGTAAATTTATATATTATTTTAGTTCTTAGTTTAGGTGGTTGTGGTTGTGGTTGAGCTGCTTGAATACGGCCAGCAATATCAACAGGTAATATTTCAAGAGCTCTTTGTGTTGCCTCAGATGCTGTAACAATTTTCTTTGTTGGTTCGACAATCGGTTTAAATAATTGTTCTGCACCTTCTGCAAATTCCACCTGAGACTCCTGACGAGCTTGCAGCTGTTGTTTAACTAAATCACGGACGGGTAAATATTTTTTGATTGCCTCTAGTCGCTCTCGAGCTAATCTAGCTGAGTGTGGTTCTCCAATCATTATTGATAATATTTATAATTGCTGTTTAATTTACAGCAGCAGAGAGGGTGAACAACCAACGTTGAGTGACCAACACGAAAAATAAACACACCATAAAAAACCCCCAAAGAGTCAGAGACAAAGTAACGAGATAAGCTAACCCTAAGAAATCTCACGGTCAGTTAGAGGTTGTGGTTTAACGTTACTGACCTTAAGATTTCCTTTTCGTAGAAAGGCTTACTTATTTTTATAAATAATGTCTCAAGCAAAATGGTCTGTTCACCCTCTCTGCTGCTGTACTTTATGGCAAAATCCGAAATATCTTTGCATCGTTGTCAGTACAGCAAAGTTCTGACTATGATTTGGTTAAGGAATGCATCTTAAAGGGTTATAAATTAATTCCTGGGGCTTATCGGCAAAAATTTAGGAACTATAGAAAAGAAGCTGGACAAACTTATGTCGAATTTGCAAGAGAAAAAGAGCAGTTATTTGAAAGATGGTGCTTAGCCGAGAAAGTTGAACATGATTATGAAAGTCTCGAACAACTTGTATTACTTGAAGAGTTCAAGAACTGTGTCCCTAGTGACATTAAGACTTATCTTGAAGAGCATAAGATCGAAACCTTGGAAAATACTGCTCTTGCCGCTGATGAGTATTTCTTAACTCATAAAGTTCCTGTTGTAAGCAAGTCTTTCACTCAGCATTCTACTGGTAAAAAGGTATTTCAGCCTACTACGACTCCTTCGAAAACTCAATCTGGCACAACTTTTAAAAATGAAGCTTCTGATAAGCTTGATTCAAAATCCTTGTCTCTTCCTACCTGTACCTATTGCAAGAAAAAAGGACACGTTATTTCTGATTGCTTCAAATTGAAATATAAGCATCAGAATCAAGACAGATTTATCCCAAATGCTCTTATTTTTAATAGGTCAAGGTCACGGTCATGCATTGAAAGCAATACATCTGTTGGGTCTAATACACCACAGTCTGATTTTATTATGGAGAATTATGAACCATTCATGTCGAAGGGTTCTGTATCACTCTTGGGTGATTTGGCCACTCTTATCCCTATTAAAATTTTAAGGGATACAGGAGCTTCTCAGAGTCTTTAATTATCAGGTACTTTGCCTTTTTCTGAGACGTTTTCTTCGAATGAGAGTGTTTTCATTCAGGGAGTAGAGCGCGCTTTGTTAACGTTCCTCTCCATTCTGTAAATTTGTCATCAGATTTAGTTTCAGGACCTGTGAGAGTCGGATTAGTGTCTTCTTTACCCGTTGAGGGCATTCATTTGTTACTAGGCAACGACCTAACTGGAGACAAGTTTGTGGTTAATCCACTTGTAACTGACAAGCCTTGTTTGGATCAGAAAGTTGATCCTATTGAAAAAGAATTCCCCTGATTTATACCCAGCTTGTGCAGTTACCAGAGCTCTGGCAAACAAAACTCTTGCGAATGATTTTGATAAGGAAAATATTCCTTTAGCTGATATATGTATTGGTCAGGCTTTTGATGAGGTCACTTTCACTCCTTGTTTAGATCAATCAAAAGATATTGATCACAGTGATCCTCTTTTAAATACTCATTCTCTTTTACCTAATCAGGGTGACAAACGACAATCACTTGTCTGAGATCTCCTGTTTGTTTCAGGGGGCCATTAGTGAAAGTGAAGCCACTGAAGTAGCTGTCTGTTATTTCATTAAAAATGGAATTCTTATGAGAAAATGGAGACCTCCCGAGGTACCTGCTAGTGATGAGTGGTCAGTGAACAATCAGATTGTAGTTCCAAAATCTTACAGACAGGAAATACTTAGTCTAGTCAATAAAACTCCTCTGGCTGGTCGTTTAGGGAGTAATAAGACTTATCACAAGATCTTGACTCATTTTTATTGGCCACAAATCAAAAGTGATGTTGTAAATACTGTAGATCTTGTCACACTTGTCAAATGGTAGGAAATCCGAATTAGAAGATACCCAAGGCTCATCTGCATCCTATTCCTGCATTTGACTAACCATTTAGCAGAATTATGGTAGATTGTGTTGGTCCCTTACCTAGACCAAGTCAGGCAAACAATATTTGTTGACCATTATATGTGCATGAACAAGATTCCCAGAGGCAATTCCTTTGAGGAATATTAAAACCAAAACTATAGTAAAAGTTTTGATAAAGTTTTTTTCTTTATACTCAGTTTGGCCTTCCCAAATCTGTCAATCAGATCAAGGGTCAAATTTTATGTCGGGAATTTTCCAACAAGTTATGTATGAATTAGGCATTCAACAATTCAAACCTTCTGCCTATCACCCCGAGATTTTAGGGGCTTTAGAAAGATTTCATCAGACTTTGAAAAATATGATTCGATCATATTGCTTTGATACGGGTAAAGGTTGGGATGAAGGCATTCATTTACTTTTGTTTGCTGTTAGGGAGTCCGTTCAAGAATCTTTAGAATTCAGTCCCTTTGAACTAGTTTTCGGACACTGTGCGTGGACCATTGAAGTTGTTGAAAGAGAAACTTCTTTCTAATGAAGATACTGAACTTAATCTTCTTGATCATGTTTCTAATTTTAAGTACAAGTTGTCAAAGGCTTGTGAGGTCGCAAGAGCGAATCTGCACTCTACTCAGTCAAAAATGAAAGTAAAATTGATAAAAACTCAAAGGAAAGGAGTTTTCAGCCTGGTGATAGAGTTCTAGCTCCCTTGCCCATTCCACAAAATTCTCTTCAGGCCAAGTATTATGGTCTGTACATGGTTGAAAGGAAAGTAAATGATTTAAATTACATCATAAATACTCCTGGGAGGCGAAAACAAGAACAACTTTGCCACATAAACATGTTAAAGGAGTATATTGAAAGAGATAGCCAAGTAAATCATGGAATTAATTTAGTTGTACCTGTCCCACTCACTAAGGATTTAAGTGAAGGAATTCAATCGGACACTATCGATTTTGGAGCGACAAATCTTCGGAATAGGGCAATTATGAAAAATCTGGACCAGAAACTTTTACATTTGCAACAAAAGGAAAGGAATGAACTTAAACAGCTATTATTTGAATATGAGCACTTATTTCCAGATGCTCCTACGAGGACAAACAAAATTTTTGATGGAGTTTAAATTGTGACTTCTAAAACTGTGAAACAACACCTATACAGGATGAACCCTCTCAAACAGGAACACTTGAAAAAGAAGGTTCATTATTTACTGGAGGATGATTTCATAGAGCCCAGTAAAAGTGACTGGAGTGCACCATGTGTACTTGTTCCGAAACCAGATAAAACTTTCCGTATATGCACTGATTATAGGAATGTGAACAGTGTGACAAAAACAGATTCGTTTCCATTACCAAGAATCGATGACTGCATTGATAAAATTGGAAATGCCAAGTATGTCACCAAATTTGACCTTCTGAAAGGATTTTGGCAAATTCCACTAACGGAAAGAGCAAAGGAAATTTCGGAATTCGTGACTCCAGAAGGACTTTATCAATATAAAGTGATGCCGTTCGGGATGAAGGGTTCGCCAAGTACGTTTCAACGTTTGATGAATACAATTATCTCTGGTCTAGATAATTGTGATGCTTACATCGATGATGTCATCATCTACAACGACACCTGGAAAGAACATCTAGCAACAATTCGGAAATTCTTTGACAGACTCACTGATGCAAGTTTGAAAATCAATTTATGTAAAAGTGAGTTATGCCGTGCTTGTGTGATATTTTTAGGACATATTGTGGGACATGGACAAGTTCAACCTATAGATGCTAAGGTCAAGGCTATCTCTGAATTCCTTGTGCCTGTCAGTAAAAAGCAACTGATGCGATTTTTGGGTATGGCTGGATGCTATCGGAAATTTTGTTCCAATGTTTCTAATACTGCTAACCTCCTGACAAATTTGTTGAGCAAGAAAAACAAGTTTCTTTGGACTGGAAGATGTCAGGAGGCTTTTGACAAGTTAAAGGCCATATTTAAAATTGTACAGGTTCGTACAACTCAAATGTCAGTCAATCTTTTAAACTATCTGTTGATGCAAGTGATGTTGGGGTTGGAGGAGTATTGATTCAAGAAGATAGAAATGGTTTTGATCATCCAGTGTGCTATTTCTCTAAGAAATTAAAAAATCACCAAAGAATTTACTCAACAATCGAGAAGGAATGTTTGGCTTTAATATTGGCATTACAGCATTTTGAAGTTTACATGAGGTCAGCCTCTTCTCCGATTGTTATGTTTAGTGATCACAACCCCCTTACTTTCATCGACAAGATGAAAAATAAAAATCAAAGATTATTAAGGTGGAGTTTGTTGTTACAGGAATATAATCTTGACATCAGGCACATCAAGGGAAAAGACAATTTAATTGTAGATGCACTTTTCCGTGCATAGAAATATTGTTTCATGTACAGTTTGTATAATTCATAAGATTTCTTCTTATGTATTTTTTTTACCTCGTGCATAATTAACATATGGTAAAAAGAAAGCTTTATTAGATAAATCTTTATTTTTCTTTATGGGGGGAAGTGTTACGTATATATAATTTAATTACTTGTGTGTTAGTTTTAAATTCTCTTTTATTTTTATTTCATTACATGTTATTGTAATAACTTTATTCACTGGATTTTACATTTTTCTAGAAAAATTCAGTTCAGTTCTTGTAAATAGTCAATATTGCTTCATTGTATTTTTATCTGGCCTTGGTTCAAAGTTTGGCAAACACTGAATGAAAATCATTGGTCGTAATCAAGGTCATACTTCACCTACGTGCTTGTCTGAATAAGCAAAGTTTTATTTTTAAATTCATTTCCAGTGTGGTAATGATTGATTCTTAGCTAAGGCTATTGTAGCCTACGTGATAATTGACATATTTTTTACTGCGCTGTTCGGACGAAGTGATCACGTGACCCATCACGCAGGTCTGAAATTGCGTTTTTAGTTGGGTTAAAACTTAGTTCATAGTGATTTTATAGTCTGTTGTAAATTATACCTTCAGTCCGAAAGGTGTTCCTGTTGTTGCCATTTGAATTGAGATTTTTTTAAAATTTAAAATATTTTATTTTCCTGATGACTTTATTCTTGGTGACTCAACAAGGAACTGTTGACACATCAGTACAAAACTGGTTATAGAGGACGTCATCGCCTTCCATCTTGGAACTTCATCGAGATTCGAACTTGGATTCAATTAGAACAATTTAGTGACAGGACTTTATATTTTTAAATGCTAGGATTAATTTTGGATTATATTCACAAACCGTAAGTCCTTTTTCATATTTTTTTCTTCTTTTCTAGGGAAATAAATTATTTTGTTAAATTTACAAAGCTTGTTGACTTCACTCTTTTCTTTTGTTACATTTGTACGAGCCTACACGTAAGAAACAACATAAGTATCTAATGAATAGCGTCTGATAAACTATATACATCCAGAGAGAGAGAGAGAGAGAGAGAGAGAGAGAGAGAGAGAGAGAGAGAGAGAGAGAGAGAGATTTGAAGGTTCCCACAAGATTTGAAGGTTCCCACATGGCCAACTTACTTAATTCGTTCATTTGTTGGATTATTCATAATATGAAGAGTTCTAGAAACGTTTTATATAATATTTTCTTTTTATAATTTATCTCGATTTTAGTCAGTTTTGTTCTGCATTACACATGATAAAACTTCACGTACAAGAAAATATGGATTTTATTAGAGAAAAGTCATGGCACATATCTAAGGTGAAATGCACAAAACGTTTCCTAATGCAAGTCACTTCTGATTTTAAACACGATCTGTTCTACGTGTAATGCTTGCTGTATTACAATCATAAGTACAGGTTAGGTTTTGTTATTTGATGCATACTTCAGGTCACCATAAGATATATATCTTTCCATCGTTTTTATTTTTACCGTATTATATGATTGTTAGTGATTTTAGAAGTGGCCAGTATTTTGTCATTGCCATGAAGCACAAGTCTATATATCATAAATCTCACATAAAGTCATATTTAATATTAGCGCGATATTATTCACACAGTATTATGATACCACTCTTTGAAGAATGACTTGTGAAAAATATTTATGATTTAGTGTGTTTTGATGCTATTGCAATAAAGTTTATTATTCCAGGATACTATTATTTCGATCTAAAAGTTGGTATATATTAAATCCACCACGAGAACAATTACTTAACTTTACACTTTCGTTATAGCATTGTACTTGTATGAATGGAATTGATAAGCACACTAATAATGTAGAATTGCATTTACATACCACTGAACTGAATTGATATAAGGCTGAATTGAACCGAGTGTCAAGTCCGTGCGGCAATCAGAATAAAATCGATCTCCACTATCCTACGTGACGATTTGACAGAGGCCGCTAGGGGTCATGATCTGGTGACCTATATCAATACCTTGATTGATAATTTTATCAGCCAATCAGACGAAGTCTTATATCTTCGCGTTTAGGAGACTGAGCAGTATGTCTGAAGAGCATCAATGTGTGCCGAATTATTTTATTCACATTCAGATTGATGAAATCTGCATTTCCATCGACTAATTTAACGGTCGCCAGAACACGAACTCAAAGCCGCCTTTGTCAAGACTCACGATACTAATTCAGTTCCCACAGTAAGCCTATGTAAACACCATGCTATTAAAAATTTAAATTTCCAAGTCCTCATGATCCGACTTACATTTATCAGTATACGTGACTCCTGGATGACACCTTCTGTGCAGAGAAAACTATATCAGCCGAAGCATTTTCTGGATATGCACGTGCTTGAAACATGTACATTCAATTCCTCACCAAAGAGTCAGGTGCTAATTCTGTAATGAGTGTCCCAAACTCAGATATGTTAAAGGACTGAAATTTCCTCAACATACAATCTGGTTTTGTTCAGTCACAAAAAATTCTTTGTACTAAAATCTAACTTTCATTATCAACCAATCCTGGCCGCCAAATCCATATGTACTCTATTTTATGCACACCATTTCCAGACTGGTTCCCATGCCATTAGTACCGTGAGTCCATCAGTGCTTTACGTAGGCCAGCCGAGATCTGATTTAAATTTGATCTGTACGGATAACACTCACAGTGACTAGGACAGGCTAGAAACTTGTGAAATCTTTGGGAATGTGCTAACAGTTTTGAATTATGCAATTACAACTTTTGATTTTTTTGACATAATACTGAACTGAATTTAGGTAACGTCGATCAGGATAACATTCACAGTGACTCAGACCGTATGGTACCTTAATAAAACTTTATAAGTTACGTCCATAAAGTGTTGAGCTGAATTGAATTTAGCATGTAAAGTCAATGAGGATAATTCTCGCAAAGATTTGGATATTGTAGAAAATGTTGCAATTGTGTTTATGAAGAGTTAAATTAAACGAGAGCAAAATTTTGATTTCCAGTCATGGAAAGCACTGAATCTCTAATTTAATAAAAATAAATGATACATTTGTCACTTGCGGCATTAACAAAGAAATTCTCATATATGGAATTAAAATAAAATAGATATAATTAAGAATAGAAGAAGATCATAAGAATGCATGTAGCTGGATAAAAATAAGTAAAGACAAAAATGAAAACCCCAAATAATTCTTGATCATTGAGAATTTCGCTTCACCTCATGCAACTCAGTTCTTATAACAAATAATTTATAAAACTACTGTTGCTAATCTAGCAAAGTTAGAATTGGTTAGAATTCATATAATTTGAAAGGTAAAATCATGGAAAGTTTCTAAATAAACATTATTTTGTATTATAAATATAATTTGAAAAATACTGTCCAAAATATTGTCAAGATTTGCAAAACATTGTACAGATAAGTAATATACTAAATTGATAATAATAATAATAATAATAATAATAATAATAATAATAATAATAATAATAATAATAATAATAATAATGATAATCTAAATCTGATGTGTATAGTTTGGAAACTGAGGAACTGAATCCCCTACAAGTAGCCGACAACATCTTACACATTATTATGTTACAATTATGTCTCATTTAAAATAAAATAGCTTCGTCTTTCGCGACATACTGTTTACCGCTAATGGTCAAAGTCTGGAACATGTATTAAGTGATTCACTGTCGAACAGCTGAAGTGGACCGCAAAACAATGGAAATAAACATACGATACTATCACATATTAATCTATCTTGTAATTGCGGTACAAGAGAGATGATTTTTTTTCTTCAGAATTATAAAATCTATAGAAATGGAATGTTTTTGCATAAATTTTGTGTGCAGTATTAAAATATGAACTCATCTTCAATCCCAATTAATCCTAGAATTACTGACACAAGTCCTAATGAATAAAGTTCTGAATAAACTTTAGTGGTATTCAAATAATTTCCAATGCTAAAGGTGTTGATGTGCATATAGTGACCTGTAGTTTCTAATGTACTAATGCACCAATGGCCTGAAATTAAATGATGTGCTAACAGTCTTTTGTTGAATCCCAGTAATATAATCCTAGGTTTCCTTTGTAGATTCACTATAATTCCCAGTTAATGTTTCTGTCCAAGAATAGTATTTAACACTTTGTATTACCAGTGAATAAATAATTTGAATAAATAAATTCCAGTCCTTATCAAACACTGAACACAACGAATGATTCTGTCTCAAGATCGTATAGCATGAATAATTTCTAGATAAACAAGATTATAAAAAATATCACCAAGAAACGAAAGATGAGCCAGGATGTAGGACAAATGTATAATTTCCAGAACAATTCAAGCTGTAATTAGACAAGGTCCTAATATTGAATCTACACTCCGAGAGACGATATTTACGATGATTAGACCAAGACGATTTACCAGACGACGATATAGGATTTCAGAACTTAATCGTCCAATCAGGCAATGAGGATGAATTCTTAGAATTTTACCACATGAAATTAGATCGTGACATATATAGGATACTGCGAATTAAAAAAACTGTAGACTTAACTTTCATTGTTTATTTTTATACTTGTGGAATTAGCATATTACCTGATTTTGTGAATTGGATCACTCTGAACTATTTTTATACCGCAATGTGACCTATGATTGAATGCACGGATTTATCATATAGATGAATTTAAAATGTTAAGCATTGTGGATTTTAGTAGATTTAAGTAGAACAAAGCATAAGTTGTTATTTTGTTGTGATATATTTCACTCCATAATGCAAGCATACTTTGCACAGTTTTGTTGTCAATTTTCTTACTTTCCAAAGTTCATCTTTGACTGACTGACGACAGTTCACACCTTCAGATGGATCTGACTTGCAAAATGCACCTCAACTTCTAGACTTCAACCACTGAAAAAATACACTTTTGCATACCATTCATGCCAGCTTAAACCTACAGCAAATCAGTTCCGTTTTTTACACATTTAATACAAATATTAAGTTATGCAAACATAATATAAATGATTTTCGCCAAATATGGACCATTTTTCCTGCAAAGGATGATAAATTGTGTGTAAGAAGTAACTATCTTGCTCTTATGGGGCATGCCATAACATAAGCCAGGATAGAGAAAACTATATGATTCAAGGAAGTTGGTTCGGTTGTTGTATATCACTTTGTATTGTATAGGATATTCCGGTATGAATAATTTTAGGGAATTTATTAAAAATATGGTATTTCTCCCCATTTTTTTTTTTTTTTTTTTTTGTCCTGAAATAATTGTCCCTTTTTGTACACCTTCTTGGCTTGAAATTCTCCATACAGTTGATTTAGAAAAGTTCGTTTATATTCCCTTTTGCAGAAGTAGCAGGAATACCGTTAGAAAAGAGCAATTTCTTTAAGTCAACATTTCACAGACTCTTGCATGAGCCTATTCATAACCTACTACTGACTTTCAATTAATCCTATTTATTTCTGTCCAACTGTTTATTTTGGAATTTTCTCAAAAAGGCCAAACAATTCTGAGTGATAACAACACTAGTCCCGTATTGTCCATTCCTTCCATTCAAGTCCACACTGTTCTTCAATCTTTCCGTCCTATCACAAGAATGCAAAATTGCATGAGTTCATTTTTACATGTTTATGAAAGGCCGCACTCCACATGCCGGCATTATAGGGAACATGAACTTTGTGATATAAGACAGCTTTCGTTTCGTCTCCGACAACAAAATTAAATCACTCATTAGGTCTCCACTACATATAGAACACTGAAATTTACGTTCTCACTTTGTCAATAATTTATTTTAGTCAATATAATTGCATGCAAGTTAATACATTTTTTCATGAGCTAATTTATATTACATGGACAATACATTGGAGGAAATTAAAATACCACACATTATGTATATCATTCCGTTATCTCCTTTACATCGTTGATGACAATTCAAGAAATAGAAACTTACATTTTCAGTGCTTTTTTGTGAGAATAAAGAGGATTTGTTATGAAATATTATATTAGCCCTAAATATTAATACAAATGTAAGTACAAGTGATTTATTAATTTCTCACAGTAGAGCTAAACGGTTTAAATATTGGCACAGTATTTTTGATTGGTTTGGGTAATTTTGCACCTAAATTAAGCCCATTGTTAAATTTCATGTGTAGGACAAATATAAATTATATGCATCTTTATGATCTAAATTATTCACCCTTTTATTTCAGATGGAAATTCACACTGCTTCACCTGAAGTTTTGGTCCTTGTAGGCGATGGTATGGTATAGGTGCTTTAAGACTGTCCTTGGACCCATAGGGCACTGCCTCCACATATTTGTCTAAGGAAAGGTCATCAAACTTTGTCTTCTCATTTTTCTCATTGTTGCTTTTGTCTCTTTTGATTCCTTTATCACAAGCTACATCTGTATTTTAGATGTACACGTTCCTCCTGTTTTAACTCCATTTGATTCGCTAAACTTATTATTTGACATTTTTCTGTATTTTATTCTCAAAATTTCACCCCAAATCCAACATAACTACTTACAAGATGTGATCTACTATATTTGGTGACAGACTAACTTATTGCATGAATTTTATTCACTATACAAATTAGGGAAGCGTTCTATTTTGTTGTTACAAAGAGGATAGGTAAGCTGACCTTTATGCAAGGACTCGGGTTTAGTGACCTAGCAGCAGGAAGGGTGGACCCTACAACTTTTTTGGCTTAACTATATAGACCTTATTTTTGAAATTAAGGGTTCCTACGAAAGGCTGTAAAACAAAAGTTTTTGTCTTAATAATGAAAACTTCTCCAATTGACCAAATTTTTTTCTGATTTTTTTCACAATCTGGTCACTTAATTTTTTTGTCGTCCACCTTCCCTGCTGCTGTAAATTAAACATCCATTATAGATATTATCAATAATGAGTATTGAAGAACCACACTCAGCTAAATTAGCTCGAGAGCGACTAGAGGCAATTAAAAAATATCTACCTGTTCGTGATTCTGTTAAGCAACAACTACAATCGCGTCAGGAATCTCAAGTTGAATTTGAAGAGGATACAAAAAAATTATTTAAACCTATCACTGAGACCACTAAAGGTATTCTACCTGTGTTAGAGAAAACCGCTGAAGCAACTGGAAAAATAGCAAGAAGAACAAAAAAGACAAAAAGAATTTTACGTGAACTTCCAGCCGAAATAGCTGCTGCGATGCCAGTCCCGGAAATACCTGAGGATGAAGATCAACCTGAAGGTGCTGAAATAGGTGATATAAAGGAACGTCTACCAGAACAAGAAGAAAGAATTAACATAAATGACAAATTTATCGAAGGTGCTATTGATTATATTAAAAATATTAAAAATCCAGGAGATTTAGCTATGATTGCTGTGAAAAGTTTCAGTGATCGAAAACATTATTTAAAATCTGAATATGCTGATAAACCTATAAGTCGTAATAATTGGTACAGATGGATATTTCGCATATACTTTGACGTTGATCAGGCTAGAAATAGTGATCCAAAATGTATTGAGTATTTTCATACAATAGATAATTATATTACCTTCATGCAATTACCGCCAGAACAACAACAAATACAACAAAGACAACAACAATATCAACAACAACAAGAACAACAAAAACAACAACAAGAACAACAAGAACGACAAAAAAGAAACAAGAACAACAACAAAGACAACAACAAAAAACACCAAAAACATTTGAGCAATCACTTCGTGATTATCCAGAATTACCAAAGACACCACCGAAACCAATTAAAAAAACACCACCGAAACCAATTGAGGAGGAAGAAGAAGAATATATTCCGTCAGACACCTCTCCTGGCGCAACTGGAAGTGGTCTAGGAAGTGGTTTTATTACTTGTCCCAATAACGTTCTTGCTGATGTTGATCGACTAGAAATCCTCATTGGAGGAAAACGAGCTGGTAAAAATTCCCCAGAAATAATTAATGAAGCAGCTGATATTTGTAAACGATTATTTACAGGCGGTGTTATGGATATTAATGTATATCGGTCTCTCATTAATGAAATCGCCGATGAGTATCATAGTGACTAAGTATGTAATTAGTTATAAAGTCACTTAATAATAATATGATCATACACAATACTCGTGGACCTACCATGGTCAGGGTAATAAACTCTCGATTACCAGTATACAAAACGACCTACGGAGATGGATTAGGTGATGTTATTCAGGGTCTGTTTGGAAGAATAGCCCCAAAAGCAATACCGATTGCAAAGCAGCTAGGAATGAAAGCTATTGATGTTGTTCGTGAAAAGGGTATAGGCGCTGTTGGTAATCTTGCTAGCAAAGCATTCTCAGCAATTAAAGATAGACTATCACGATTAATACGCAGACCACAAGCGACCCGACCTCAACCTGTGAAATTACCTAGCACTGAAGTGATGCCAGCAAATGTCAGTAAAATAATAAATCAAGCAGCTAACCAAAAACTAGCGGAGTTAGCTGATATCCCGATGTCGGAAAAGGAAAAAAATATAACCGCTAGTCTGATAGCAGGAAGTGGTCTTCGAGTTAGACGAAGACGATAATAATAAAGATGTTTAAGCGCGTATTTGACCCCGCGTTTGACATGGAAGCACCAGTACTCAAAGATGAGTCTGTGCGCGATTATCAGTATTATTCTTACGACGCCCGAATTCCAGATCAGCGTGGACGAATTGAACTACAGGTTCAAGATACAAGTAGATATTTCCTACCCGCTGAAGCATTTATTGAAGTCGAAGGTGAAATTATAAATAACGCTGTTCCTGCAGCACCAGTAGCATATGGAGCTGAAATTATTGTTGGTTTTGTTAATAATGGTATTATGGCGTTATTTGATAGCGCTACGTACATGATTGACGGAAAAAATATTGAATCAATCCAGAAAGACGTCGACGTTGCAACGACAATACTAGGCCTTGCAAGATACAGCGACGATTATTCAAGATCAGCTGGTCCATCAATGATGTTTGTCAAGGATACTTCTGACCACCCTGACAGTAGAAATCAGATTTTTCGACAACCCAATAATCGAGCTGTTCCTCCTGTTGCTGCTGCTGTTGAAGATCTACCTTTTCCAAATCCAGATTTCAACTTAGGATTTGCAGCACGTCGATCAATGTTAAGCGGTAATAGGAGAGCATTTTCATGTGCAATTCCACTGTCACATATTTTTGGATTCTGTAGAAATGTCAGAAAAGTCATTTTCGGAGCCAAACACACAGTTGTACTTGTACGAAAAGGCGATGATAATGATGCATTATGGAGACCCATTGGTGATGCTGGTATAGTAACACTAACAAAATTTTCCCTGTGGATGCCAGTGATGACTCCGTCAATATCTGAAGAAGACCGGTTGTTATCTTTTATGAGTCAAGGCGGTAAATCAACTTTGTCATGGTTGACTATGACCACAGATGCTATCCAGAGTAATATTAATGGTTTATTTACGTGGCAAATAGCATCACAGCAAGGTGTTTCTGCACCAAGACACATATTTATTGCGTTTCAAGATACTGCACGATTAAACACACAATTACGAAATCAAATGGTGTTTGATAAACTCGGTGTTTCTGAGGTTTCATTAAGGATAAATGGACATCAAGAACCATCTGAGGATATATTACTGAATTTCGATCAAAATCATGTAGCACGTGCATATCATCGTCTTATGTCGTTCATGGGTCGTGATCAAAATATTGATACTGGTTTACAAATATCGCAGCTAGATTTTACAACGCTGTATCCGATTTATTACTTTTCTCTAGAACATTTAGATTTAATCAGACAATCTGTTGTAGATATTCATTTTCGAGCTCGTGTTAATAGAGATGTTGGAGCTATTCCTAATTATAGAGCAATAGCCGTTATACTCAGCGATAAATCGATGTTACTCGAAGGTGTTGGTGGACGAATGAGAGTTGTTGATGCTCCAGTAGAAAACATGTAATTAGATCGTTCATAATAATTATAATGTCATATCATCACGTTAGTGTGAGTCTGACTCCAGGTCAGATTAAAAAGCTGCAATCAGCATCAAAAAATAACTGTGGAATAAAAATATCACTAAAGCGAGAACAAATGACCGGTGCAAATAAACTATCGTTGACCAAGCGTCAGTTTAAAAACTTTAATGACGCTAAAAAATCAAATAAAGGCGTCAAACTTAATTTTTCTGCGGGCGCCATCAAAGACATCGCTAAAACGGGTGGTATATTTCCGCTTATCGCAGCTATACCAGCATTAATAGCGGCTGCAGCCCCAGCTGTTGCAAAGGCAGCTGCGTTAGGTGCTGTTGGAACTGCTGCTGGAATGGCATTAAAGAAAGCAACCGGACAAGGAATCAAAAAAAAGGGAAGAGGTTTAAGATTACCAGGGACTCCACATTCATACGGAAAGGGTCTAAGATTACCAGGGACAGTTTACTAATATCACCTATGTCCAATTTTGATTTACTTAATGCTGCTAAGCAATTAAAAATAAAAAATTTCAGGGGTGTTTTTATGCGCGATCAATTACCTACCGTTGCAATGCAACATGAAACTGGTATCATTAATCTCGATAAAAACTCTGGCCCAGGCACGCACTGGGTAGGATATGCAATTGATCCACGTGGAATTATTTATTTCGATTCGTATGGATTAGCACCACCAAAAGAATTTTTAAAGTACGTTACCGGCGATATTCCAATCTGGTATTCAACGCTACCAACACAAAAAATAACTGATCCTCCAATATGCGGTCGTGAAACCCTCGCTGTGCTTGATGCTATATCAAAATCAACAGCACCGCCTCATAAAGTCGTGCACGCGTTCACTACGCTACGTCATAACACTTAAACTGATATCAGTAAATATAATGGTAGATATTTATGGAAGATCCTCAGGTAAAACTCAGAAGATCGATTTATCTAAATATGCAACTCTTGATCAGCTCAGAAATGAAATCGATGATTTATTAAATATCACAAGTGTGGATCAAAATGAAGTCGTCGTTTTTCAGGACAAACAAGGACGATTAAAAACGAGTAACATACAACTACCAGATGTACTTATACGAATTCCCAACGCGGTTGTTAATAATATCGTTACTTTCACTGATCAGGGTAAAATACAGGATTCCGGTAAGTCGGTTAACGATTATGTTAAGAAAACTGGTGATGTATTTACCGGTGACATTATTATGTCAAGAAGAAAAATTACACATCTTGGAGATCCAATCGCAGATACAGACGCAGCAACAAAAAAATACGTCGATGATCAAGAATCCAAATACGTGTCAGTATGCGGTGGTATAATGCGTGCATTTCTCGACATGAATAATAATGGTATTAATAATCTCAGAACACCAGAAACAGATTTTGACGCTGCAACTAAAAAATACGTCGATGATAAGGAAATTCCAATAATGACTTCGTTAACGACAATTATTGATGGAATTGCTGTATTTAGAGCTGATTATAATAGTCACATACAAACATTTCTAAATTTTCGTAGAAATGTAAACAGAAATATTAACGAATTTTTTGGAACTCCACCAAATGTTATTATTAATCTCGCCGACATTAACATGAAAATCGACGATATTGTTAGTGGAATTCCTAACATTATTCAAAAAACTAATCTCGTTAAAATTCCACACGGACGAGCTAACAATATCGTGTACACAGTCGCATCAGGAAAAGCAACATGGTCGCAGGAAAATAACACTTTTAAACACACCGCAGAAGTCACTGGCGTATACAGGCTGTCTATATTTAGCAGTGCAAAATTTACTATATTTACCACATTTCCATGGCGTTATTCAACCGATGATTTTTCTGGAATTGTGTCTATAGTGTTAAATAAAGATGTCGAGCAAACGTTTATGCTGATAGCGGATGATAAAAAGTTAACCACAGCAGATTATTGGTGGTGCTTGGAATTTGTATGTGAAACTCCTCAATTAGTTACCTAGATAAGTATAATGAATCAAGAGTCATTTATCGACGTTCAACGTCACAGATACGCTCAAGTATGTGAGTGTCAAACTAAACTAAAAAATATCATCGACGATTACACGATAAAGGTAAAAAAATATCGGCGACGTATGGTTGTTATTAATATAATGATATACTCGGTTTCTGCTGTTATTGCTGGAACTGGATTATTACTATCAACAATAACGATGACAGCGCCTGCAGTTGTAACAATTATAGTTTCAACGGCAACAACATGTGCAGGTATTTTCAGTATTATCTCTAAGAAAATATCTACGTGTACGAATGATAAACTAAACGAATATATAATGAAATTGCACACAGCAACAGCCGCATACACTAAATTATGCTCGTATATTTCAGCGTATCTCAGTGATGGTAAAATATCTGATGAGGAGTTCGTAACGATAATGAAAACCTACGATGAAGCATTCCTAATCGCTAGTGACAATAACGGAAAGATGGAGAATTAAATAATAACGATAATAATAATGTCATCGTTAGAATTACTTCAGCAGATCGTAGCTAATACAACGCCGTCAAAAACTACTATGATATCATTAAGTTCAACCAATCCTGAATTTAGCGTTAATTTTACGACTGCAATCCCAGCAAGGGAAATAGCGCTAGCACGATTACGAATTTATCATAGCTGGCCTAATATTAGGTCAAAACCGTTTGGTGGACAACAACCAAATAATTCACTGGTATTTGCGAATAAAAATAAACCAGATGGAACACCTGATTGGCAAGTTGTTGGAATTTCAACCGGTAGTTATCAAATAGAACAGATTAATGATGAGTTCCAACGCAGAATTAAATCTATCACAGGGAAAGAATCTAAAATAGCGATCACTGTTTACGAACCAACACTATCAGCGGTGATTGAAATAAATTCTCCTGATTACCTCGTAGATATTTATCAAAGTTCGATCAGATCAGTGTTAGGATGGCCTGATGTTCCACTGGTTTATAATGGAGTTTCAGAACCAACTAAAGATGAGTTTAAAACGAGTGAAGAAAAATTCATTAAAGATCCAGAATATCGAGAAAAACAACCATGGAGTAATACAAGATTTGGATTTCCAAATGACGATAGATATTACTTTACCGATTTTGACGGTAAAAGAATCCCCAAGTTGAATAAAGCATTATTTATTATTAACACAGACACCAGGACGAAGATCAATTTCTCTTAAACCTGAATACGATAAAACGTTTAATGATTTAAGAACTTTACTTATTTCATTATCACAACATTATAATGAAAGTGTAAAGCAGCAAATAATCGAGTCAATTAAACATTTAAATGGTATCTTATTCGATTTATACATCGTCAATCGAAGTATTATAAACACTGCGACTAAATTCGATGGAACTCGTTACACAAATCCAGAATCTAAACAAGTATTTCTTGATCATTATAAAATAACAGAAAAAGAATACCAGATTTAAATAACGCTGAAATTAAGAAATCATTAAATGATCTTATTGAAGAATATTATCCGGGAGTAATTGAATCGTGGTGAAAAATAGCCCCACCACCGGTTATACTAAAACACAATAACAATCCCTTTGGTGCCGGACGTCATATATCGCCAGGCATTGTAAATATAACATCAGTTATTGCAGTCAATCTGGTATGCGATGTTATTGAAGGTAGCTATCAGGTAGATCTTTCTAAGTCTAACCACCGCAGTGGCACTGCGGAGCAAGGGTACATATTATACAGTTTCAGTCCATTGGTCCCTCCCGGTTGGTTAATTGTATCAGAGCCAATTAACCCCGTGTACCTGCGAGTTCATAATCCATTATTATCAAGAATACACTTTAAACTCACAGACCAAAGCAATCGCATTCTGGACACAAAAAACGAAGAACTGACTATAAACCTGTATGTGAAATCATAATGCGTTAATACGTTTTTATCATAACAAAAAAAAATATCCGGATGTCTATAATACTGTATTCTTTTGTTTACATAAAATCCGTGCATAATCGAAATCTATTATCTAGAAGGCTGTGGCTGCATATTGATTATTCCATATAACGGCTGTGCGTAAAGTTATTTTAAGAACATCCGCTATATGACTAAATCAATATCCGCTGTTACGGCTTTACGCATAGACTCAGTGTTATACAGAATTATATATATTTTTTGGAAACTAGAAATATAAAATTCCATTTTTACACAGAAAAATGTGGTTTTTGTTAAGAATATTGTAGTTTTTAGGAATGTAACGATATGACTGACAAATTGTTAAGCTAAGGCTGTTGGTAAACACATACTAACTTTTTCAATATGTATTTATAACAAGGTCCGATAGCTCAGTTGATAGCGCGTAGAAACTCTCATCCGGAGGGTCGTGGTTCGAAACCCGAGAAAGACAAATTGTCTGCGGGGGGCGATTTTAGGCCAAGATTTATAATTTATTGGGGGCTCCAGCCCCCCCCCGTCTTTGAGTACACCAATCCACTACGTCAACACGTGGTGGATTCACTTTTGTGAATCACCCATTGGTTGATCATTGGGGGTTGGTGTGCTTAAAGACGGCATTTCATCATCATCATCATCATCATATCATCTCATCAAAAATATACAGCGGGGGGTGATATGAGGTCGTGACCTTGTGACTTCACTAAAGGGGTACCCCACACAAGGGCCATTCCAAAAGACACAATCGCAAAACTAGAAATAAACCTAATGAGATTCCAGGTCACAAAGACCAATCAGCCTTTGAGTTCTTAGAGTTTCGGTTACGGATATCTAGGAATTCTTGTAAGGCAATAAACAGAATCTGATTGGTCACTAAAATAAGACTTACACGTGTATAAACAACCCTCTGAGTTCTTAGAGTTTCGGTTACGGATATTTAGGAATTCTTTCGGGGGTAAACTAATAACACGTATAGACAACCCTCTGAGCCTCTAAAGTTTCGGTTTCGGATATTTAGGGGTCTCTTGGGGGGTAAATGTCTAACAAGGATTCGGAACCTCATTAGGTTTATCTGATACAACTATGGAATGGTAGACCGAATGTCACCCCGCGCTGTATATTTTTGTTTATTGTTATATTAAATATATATATATATATATATATATATATATATATATATATATATATATATATATATATATATATATATATATATAATGAACCAAGAAAACATTAATGATATTATCTGTGCTATTAAAACACTAAAACATAACGGAATAAAAATATCTGATAATCTCGACCCTCAGAAAATTATGTGCGATTTTGAATTACTGCAAGAAAGAAAATTTGATAATAAATATACACTATCTTCAAACTACAGATTTATAAAATTAATTTATCAATTAATGCTTGAATCACTAGCTATAGTAAACGACAATCAGGTAAAGCTATTTGCACCTCTTGCACGTTCGATCGAAAATATTAATCCGAACTGTCTCACGAGTACGAAAGAAAAAAGATCGTGGATAATCGTGTAATGCAATTAAGAAAGATTATGCTATCTGATTCTGTCAAAAATGATAATGACGCTGAGAGCAGCGACGATGAAGGTGGACCCCTGACAGAGTCAGTGACTGTAATTATGGCCAAACAAAATCCTTGGGAAAATTAACGTTTCAGTAGGTATCTCTCATGGATATGTTTCTATGGATACCTCATATTATATCCCAACCATGTTTCAGTAGGTATCAAGTAATCATTTGGTAATATTAAAAATACGGTAGACTAAACGTATTGAAAATTTATTTTTTGTGTAAATCTTTTGGAAAAGGAAGATTTTTGTATATTTTCTGCGACAAATTGTACCGATCGTGGTACTATGTCAAAGTATTTGGCAGCAGAATTAATTGATTCAAAACTAATTTCTTCCCCAGTCTCTGTATTTACTGATTTAATAGCTCTCTTTCTGTATAATTTACACCTTCCTGTGTTTCCGGATTTACAATTTTGACTCTGTGTAGTAACTCGTAAATTAGAAATCGAATTGTCAAGCTTATTGCCGTTGATGTGATCCACCACATACCCATCCTTGATCAGTCCAAAATAACACTCGTAGGTAAATATATGAGATAAATATCTTTTTTTTCTTGCCATTAGCAGTAAATCTAAGATAACCAGTATTATCAATACTACCGACTGGTTTTTTCAATCTGCAGTTTCTAATCACACCTTCTCGAGATGCTTCATAATTGGTAAGGATTGGATGTGACACAAACTAATTTTGTTCCATTTATATATAATACTATTTGTTTAAATCATTATTTTTTTTGAAAATCTAGCCAAATAATCTTCTTCGGTTTTTATAGGAGAGTCAGCGTTATATTTTTTATCGTAATATCGTTTTAACTCTCTGTATTTTTTACCACCGCATTGCGCGCACAATTGAGTTTTTCCTCGCACTCCAGCACTACACACAATACACGGTTTTGGTCCTAGACTTCCATTTCTGACACATTGCATATGATAACTACAGTATTCAGTCACGCATGTTCTGTTACACGGAGACGTATAACCGATTTTTAACCAGTGGCATTGATTTGGTTGAATCATATACAAAAGATTAATGTTCAATTAAATATATACTTGCCCTAATTATAATATGGAGGAATTATCCGTTATTGAACCTTCCCCTGCTAGATTCGATCTTGACAGACTATCAGAATATAAATTTAGTACTTCGATGCAGGATCTGGCATTAACGGATGAGGATGTAACCGAACGTATTCGTGAAGCAAAAAAGGAATTTCGTGACGATGGTGCTGCTCATGTGTGGTCAACATTCAGAGTTGGAAATGTTACTAATATGATGAACGACAAACGAGGAAAAGTAATTATTAATCACCTTGATAATCAAAAATATTTTATTTTAATAAAATTTATTGTAGAGACAGAAGAAGATATTTGGATTATTCGTGATAAGCGTGATCCCGTCCGTGTGCAGCCCGGGGGTAATATTGTTCTCTTAAATAACAGATCCAAACCTGGAATACTTACTGGCATTGATAAACCTTATTATGTACAAGGTTATCCAGCGACTGCAGTTGTCTACGCAATATATTCGCTAAATGATAAACCTAATGTTACGGATCTCAAGCCGATGAAAATATCAAGAATAAACTGTGTAGCTGAACGAGTTACAGAACATTTTACAAATGCGATACGTGGTAATGGCTTAACAGATTTAAGACATAAAAAAATAAACACATGGGCAGAAACGGTTAAAGATGCTGGTGCATCTATTAAGGATGTTGCTGAACTAGAAAAGTTATTAAGATTTCCAATAACAGTAAAAACACTAGCCGGAGATATTATACGAACCAAAATATATAAAAAATGGAAACCCTATAACAATCGTTGATCATAATGCACATGCATGGACTAATGCTGTAACGATATTTCCACGAGATAGAAAAGTTAAGTTTTATGATGGTGATATATTTGATTTTATCAGAAATATAAGTAAAAGTGACCCTGTGTCTGTTTGGTTATTTCAAAGTTCAGAATACGATTACGATCAGTTTGTACGGCCTAACGGTGATATTTATCGTACAGAATTTCTTCATGAAGAAATGGAACATTTTGCATTGAAATATACCTCTGATGATGTCATAGTTGGACAATTACTGAATAACTGTTTTACCGTACCATCGGTTGCTGCCCATTTCGCTCAGGAGAAAAATTCATGGAAAACGACACGATCAGAATTCCTTGAAGATGTCAAGAAAAGTTGTATAGAATATGGTCACGGTGGGTTATGGAACACCAAATACGATTATAATGATGTTATCTCAGTTGATATGGCTACATGTTATCCTGGGAGTTTTCTTGGATATGGAGTATGTTCTAAATACTTTAAGAGATTCGGACATCCTACACATGACATGACCAGGGTTGCAATAAACGGACCCCTTCCCATGGAAGGACCAGATGTTGACCTAACAGGATTTGCTCATGTAGAATTATTCGAATTTGCAGAAAATCTACATCCGATTACTTATGCTTGGTTTGGAAGACATTTTTCAGAGCGATGTTGGGTTCCGATAGTACTATTGCGGTATATGCTTGATGCTGGATTTTTAATATCGTTGAGGGTAACTGAAGCAATTATATCGTATAGTTCACAGAAGCAAGTTTGGTTACCAGAACCGGATAGATTTAGTGTCGATGATGCCAGGAAAGAATTCCCTGATATTGATGAAGATCATGTCATTAAAATAAGTAAATGCAGGAACGAGTACGATGAAAAACTTGCAAAAGATCTTGGTAGAAAGATAATCGGTAAGTTTACTCAAGGTGGTTCATACGATTATAAACGAGCGTGTACAAGATTGATTATGGACGACGCTGAACTAGATTTTATAATCACCGATACAACGGAGAAAAATACGTTTATAAACAGATGTAATGCTTATTTATCAGATGGAACCAAACTAGGTACAATTGTGAGCTACCTTGATGGCGACTCACCACAATTTACTCATTTAAGATCTTCGATGTTAGCTTATGTTTCGATAAACCTACTATCGATGATAAATAAATTTCCTCGTCACGCTGTCAGAGTCGCTACGGATTCATTTTATATACATAAAAAATATAAGGATTTATTAAAACTCCGTAATGGTGAATGGGGGACGTGGAGGATAAAACAAGAAAATATACTTAGTTATTCTGAATCTGCCGATGTTGAAATTGTGGAGACATATTACAGAAGTAATAATCAAACATCAAAGTCATCTGCACCATCTGTGTACGATCCTGTGGCTAGACATAAGACTGTTTATCTTAATGGGTGTGGAGGGTCAGGTAAAACAACTCGTGCGATTAATTTATTTATGAATAATAGTTCAGATATAATTGTTTTGACAGCTACACATAAACTTGCTAGAGAAATAAAAGAACGAGGAGTAAAATCATGTACATATCACAGTTTCTTTAGATGGTGCGGAGACACGTGGACTCCTGAGCGAATGGGTGAAAAATATATACCTAAATATATTATATGGGACGAGATATGCACGGTGTCGTTAGAAACACTTAAAACATTTCTTGAATGGTTATTGACAAAGAATACTGCTGTGATTATGTGCGGCGATCATGGTCAACCACCACCCTTTGTTGGACAGTCTCCACATGAATGGCTGAAGAATAACGTAGATTATTATGAAGAAATAAATGATGACCATAGAGCTATTGATGAACCGCTGAAGGAATTTAAAAGATTAATCAGACTACAGCCAAATAAAATACAATGTGAGATAATGCGTAAAGTAATTCCAGAGACAACTATGAGTGATTTTTGGATTTTATGGAGACCTGCTGATTTAATAGTCGCGAGTAGAAGGATAGTTCGTGATGAACTACAGGATAAATTATTTACGTTACATAAAGAAAAGTTTTCAGATCTACCTGTACCTTTGTGTTATCGCCCCTCAGATACTCGACGACAGAATATTGATGTTGAAATTCCTGGTGGTGGAATACAGAATCTTGTCTTGAATGATATTATTTTAGTTGATATTAACGTCGTTGAGAATGCGCTGAGTATGAATAAATCACCGTAGACGTTAGGATACGCTATAACGATTGACTCATCACAGGGGTTAACTATTTCTGATACAAATATCTGGATTATAGATGATCGGATCGAATGGTCGAATTTAGTCTATCTCGCAGTTTCTAGGGTCAGGAGAATATCTCAACTACATAGGGTTATTATGAATTTTATAGAAAATAATGATCAAACTGTTAATAATGACGTAATAAGAAAAAAACTATCTGGTTATAAGCAGTGTGACAAAAAAAATAACGTGACTTTGATATTGATACTGAATTTGTTATAAAACTAAAACAACTACAGAATAATAATTGTGCAAGTTGCAACTGTAATATGTTATGGCAATATTCAAATAATAATCCAAGACAATTTACCGTAGACAGAATTAATAGTGATCTTGGTCACACACGTGAAAATGTAATGCTGACTTGTCTTGAGTGTAATCGACGTCGAGGCTCTGGACGTTTACAAAATTGAACGTGGTGGTAATTGTGTATCTGCAGGAATTATTTGCAATTGTTCACGTACAAATCCACGTTGAGGGGCTATAGAATCTAGTCTGTATATTGGAGGTCTACCAGTGGATCTTACCACGCTAGAAATTTTATGTGTAGTCACGCTCCAGATAGGATCGGTTGCTCTTTTTTTACCGCCTTCAAGTTCGCCAGGTTCATGTAAATATCTAACTGTAACATTTCCTAATACTGGTTGAGAGAAAGATTCACGTCGTTGTCCGTAGCCATTGCTACGGGGTATATATTTTTTTTTTTGATCGCATTAGA
Organism: Megalonaias nervosa; assembly: GCA_016617855.1. Classification (NCBI taxonomy): domain Eukaryota; kingdom Metazoa; phylum Mollusca; class Bivalvia; order Unionida; family Unionidae; genus Megalonaias; species Megalonaias nervosa. Next base: position 49,334 of record JAECUM010014594.1, read on the forward strand.
AGGTTTCATGGAAGTTGCACGAGTAATTTCATTATTCAACGCAGTTATCACACTCGGTAATCTTGCAACCCATTCACGAGATCTATCTTTGAGGTCAGTAGATATTTCCTTTGCATATTGATATCCGAATAACCGCTCGGCAAGTGTTCTATTAAATCGTTCAACGATTGCCTGATCACGATGAATTTCAGTATGTCCTCTTCTGATTTTAACGTTATGTTTCTTCATCAACGATGATACTACTCCAAGAAATTCTTTACCGGGATCAACTTTTAATAACCGTGGCCATCGTAGACCACCACGTTGATAAATGCGCTCAAACGCAGATGCAACTTCAGATGTTGTCTTTGTTGATAATGGCTCCGCTTCTTTATATCTACTCGCAATGTCAACGACAGTTAACTCGTATTTGTACGTGCGTGATTTTCGTCCACGTGTTTTAATAGTATCGTGTGGTAAAAATAAAATATCTGCTTGATGAACTTCATTAGGAACGCTAACATCAAAATGCGCGTAATGAATTTTTTTAGGTGGACTTAGGAAGATTTGCCATGTTGCCTGTCGTGCTAACCATGATGCAGCGACATCACGTGAAACTTTTGCTGCTTCGGCGAGTTTACTAATCGCTGCTTTACCTCTCCAGAATCCTCTCGGGGAATAATAAACAGATTCCATTATGATAGTTATATAATTAATTGCCAGCCCCTAGCACCAGTTTAATTTTCATAGCAGTTTTTACTAGAAAACTAGCTAATTTTTCTCTGAGAGATTTATTAGGTATAGCATTTAACGCGTGAATCAATTTCACATCCGCAAGATGTCGGTGTTGCAAATCCTTACTTTTATACGCGACATCATGAACATGACATGCTTGATCAATCTTATTTACTGGATACTCTCCGGGTCTTGGTTGATCTTGATCATCAAGTCGGATATCAAGACGAGTTCCAGGACCGCAATAATTATATCCGGGTAAATGTTTCTCACCGGGATATTTAGCCCATAGAGTTCCTGGTAATTTTCCTAATAAAGCAGCGATATCACCCCCACCTGTCTTTGTTGCAAAAAATTTATATTTCTTGGTACCACATTTCACACACTTGCCTGTAAGTGCACGTCTTTTATTTTTTGTTGTTATTGTCGTTAATTCAGTAGTATCGGTAGGTGCTCTGCATCGAACACAATATAGACTCATATTATTTATTATATGGATATAATTGACTTTTCTGCGACACGAAAACAAGAGCCAGTAAAGCACCATCCAGCGTTACCAAATTCTATCAGAATGGTTATAATAGGCCCATCTGGAAGTGGAAAGACGCAATTATTGCTTAATCTGATAATGCGATGGCTGAAGTGGAACAAACTGTATTTAGTAGCACCATCTGTAGATGATCAGAGGTGTTATGAAGTACTTAAGGATTTTAATAAAAATGCAAAACTACTGGATGGAAATGATATTGTTGATTTTATAACCGATATTGATGAAGCACCATCTGTAGATGATCTAGATGGATTCATTAATAATTTAGTAGTGTATGATGATGTTATGCTGGACAAACAATCAAATCCAGCTAGAATATTTCCTCGAGGTAGACATAAAAACACGGATGTGATTTATGTTACTCAGAGATATACACAAATTCCAAAAGTAATCAGAGACAACTGCAATATTTTTAGTTGTATTTAATGGAGTAGATAATTATACTCTACAGAATATTTATTATACTTGGTGTTCAGGCGACATGGACATGATTAAATTTAAAAACTTCTTTTCAAAAGCACAAGCTGTTCCGTTTGGATTTATAACGATACATTTACACGATCCAAGATCAAGGTATCGTGTAGGTTTAGATAAAATCTTTGGTTAATTTATAGCAGCAGAGAGGCTGAAGGACATACGCGTAGTGACCAGCACGTGAAAAAATCAGAAAAAATCTGGTCAATTAAAGAAGTTTTCATTATTAAGGCAAAAACTTCTTTTTTCAGCCTTCGTAGGAACCCTTAATTTTCAAAAATAAGGTCTCTACAAAGTTGTAGGGTTCAGCCTCTCTGCTGCTCCTCCAAATTTCTCATTATATAAGCAGATGAACTTTGCTTGTGAATTTCAGTTTAGATATTTGGACCTTAAACATATTATTTGTAAGTATTAAATTGTCTCACATTACTAACTATTTACAAATGGGCCAATTCATTGTATCAAAAATGAATTCATGAAACAATTGAAGAGTGGATGCAATGTCATTAGGCATTTACAGTACAATTTACAATGTTTTCAAGTCGACTTTGGTGTCATTAGTTTGTTTCAGTGACTTCAAAGATTCATTCTATAATATTTGAGAAACCCCAAAACCAAAACAATCATGTCTTCCTCTAACCTGAACCCCCAGGTCCTGTACTAGGTTTCCTGGCTAATGGCTTATATGGAACATGGAACAGGTACCACTCACCATGCAGCTATGTTACAAAGCAGGTTAGCATGAAACAGAGGGTGATTAAAAGCCAAAGGGTGCATAAGAAAAAAAAAAGCAAAAGCAGTAAATTGCATAGTATTAGCATGGTTTTGGGGGTTTTTTTTGGTGCATAAATGGTTCAAAACTGAATCTATTGCAAACAAAACCCAATCTACAGTATACACTGTATGATTAATTAACTCTAAACAATGATATATTCAACATAAACTATGCACTTCATTTTTTTAAGAACGTGAAAGAGAATAAATTTTTGCATATCAACAAGTGAATCATTTTGGCAGGCAAAAATCAAATCACGATATTTAGGAAAGGATATACAAAAATATTTTGCAGTATATTTCTCCAAAATGTTTGTCCCACCCATGCTATGTCTCTCTTTAATTTGAAGCACACTTTTAATGAATTTTATCTTGTCTGCAGCAATTACGCATAGTAAAGATTACAACATCTTCTGATATTTAAGTTCATTACAGCATTGAAACAGCTTCAAGAAACAACAGATAATGAGTTATGAAGATCAAGCCAAATTAAATTTGTCCACAGAATAAAATCCTTGCAATAATGGTAAATCATAACTCCAAAAGTCAATTCAAGTCTATGGTTACTAAATAAGATAAGGCAAGATCTGTCAACTCAACACGGAGTAATATATTTCAAAAGCTATACATACATTATGTGAGTAAATTCATCTACCTGACTGTTCTGGTGGCCTAAGTTGTTAGAGTTGGCCGAGTCATGCCAAAAACTTTTAAAAAATAGTAATAGCAGCTGCCTTACTTGGCATGCAGCATTACATGGTTAGTGTTAGAACTGGTCGGCCTGATGAATGTGACTTGGTGGGCCACGAGGCTGCATCTCTGCAGCATGAAGTCCCAATGCTAGAAATCTCTATAAACTGGCAGACGGATTAATTGAAAATGTAAATCACACACACACACACACACACACACACACACACACACAAATAATCATCTAATCGACTCCTATTTTTGTATCTCAAAAATGTTATGACCAGCAAATTCATGCACAATTGTTTTGAAAACTAGATTATTCATTAATATTTTTGTTTAAATTTCCAAATTAGATTTGATCAAAAATTCAACAGAATACATACTCATGGTTAAGAATTTTTGCTGAAAGCTAGGTCAGTCTGTAAAAACATGTTCATGCATGCACTGCTCTTAAAATTCAAAAGACATTTAGCTGCTAGTCTTTATGCTTGCAACCTGGTAATAATCCTGTATTAATTTAAATCATTCATATGTATCTAAATTTAATTTTTTGAATCAACTACAGTATTACTGGTAATTCTAAAAAACATTAGCACCTCAGCAGCACACTTCATGAAGCCTCAAGATGAATATACTTCATTTATTTTTCAAAACCAAGTAAAACATAGACCACTTCAAATTACATGACCAATAAAGAAATATATTATATAAAAGAAATAAAACTATAACAGTACATTTTTTGCTAACTGATGTTACTCAACAGCTTTATACTTTAAATATTTCATTCACATTCTACCCAAATATTCTCGTGCTTATATTGGATATTCATTCATATGGGACATACCAGACATAAAAAGTCTTCTGGTAAAACTCCCAAGTTGACATACCTTTCATTGATAACAGGTTTAAAATGCAGGCCATGGTGGCCATAATGGATTTCATATTGACCTAGTTTTCATTTTAGACTAACTACATATGAGAAAGTTTTTTTTTTGAAAGCTTTATGTTTAGGATAAGCAGCAAAAACAAGGTTTTATAATAGTTTCATCGGAGTCATATTGGATGATAGATTAGCATCATTTTCATTAGGACCAACACTACATCAAAAGAAGTATTTTGCTGAAAACTTCATATTGATATAGCTTCTATTAGAGAGAGCGATGGCAAGATTTTCAAGATGGCTAACATATTTGAGGTCAGATCAGCATCATTGTTTTTAGGACCAACAAGAGATCTGCTGATATACAAGTCAACAAGTCACAAGATCAACAAGTCTGCTGATATAAATCCACACGTATGTCACCTTTCACTCAGAAGAAGTAACAAGAAGATTGTAAATTTTCTACCAAGATGGTCATGCTGGATATCTTTTGTAGTTAGTATCACGTGGCTATGTGTTGAAATGTTCTCTCTGTGTGATACTGGTAATTCTGGCTTTTCTAGCTTGCTGCAACAGTGGCATGTTTATGGTTATTCTTGGAATAAATGTTGAAAATTATGTATCATTTGATTGTTTTACACAAACATGACAATTACTTAATAGTTTAAATTATTTTGAACAACTCAATTGGGAAGGGGTCTTCCATTAGTATTGCATGAAAATTGTACCTCTGATGTCATGGATATACAGGATGCTAGACTCATTTGATCAGCAACGAAACCTAGAGTGTACTAGGTCAAATTTGGTCAACACTAATTTCATCTCTTCTGTCAACAAATTAAAGACACGATGTTTTATTAGCAATATATGCAAAGATGAATCATCTTCCAGTTGGTTTTTGTAAGTATGGATAAATGTAATGCCATTTAATTTTTACAGTCTTATTCATATGCAGCTACCCCAATGTGGTTTATGTGAATTCCAACTTTTTTGATGGGCACTGCACTCTGACTCCATACCCAAACATAAATTTCAAAAGCTCTAAGATCTGGTGGGTAAGATCAGAGGAAACTGACTAGTTGTTATAACTTTCTGTACAGAAAGAGTACCAAGAGATACTATACCTTGGCATGAATATGTCAGTACATTTTCATGGTAATTCTCTATGAAGTATAGGAGTACTGTAGCATCAACTGATGGAAAATGGGCTATCCCATAAAATCTCCTAGTCTATAAATATATCACAAGGCTATAAAAAAATCACACCAAAACATTGGCCAAATACCTCTCCGTTAACTTTTCAGTTCTACTGCAGAATAGACCCTGATATAAAAGTAAAAATGCCTGAATAGTATTAAAAGTGTATCTTCAATCCATATCACACTTCAGAAGAGCTGTATTTTGATATGCATCATATCGGAAGTGAACTATAAATACACAGTGTGGTAAAGTATATGAATGCATGAATGAAGAACTTACACTTCCCTCTCCTATCTTTATGGATGTCTCCTCAGTGATGGGTTGTTTTCTTTCATTGCTCATTTGGACTCCTGAAGCTTTATCACGTCCTACAGAAAAAGAAAAATTGTCCCAGCTAATTAACATAATTAGCAATACCACCAAAATATCGAATTTCGATAAGGTATTTATTAAAATCTGTACAAACTAAAGATTACAGTAAAATATGTCTGGGAACAATTCAATTTTCATAAGAGCAGTATCGGCTCTACTGGCCAGAATAATTTCCAGGAATGCCAGAATAGACTCTTCCTTCTTGTTCAACCTGCTGAGTATTGAAAGCATCTCAAAACGACTGTGTGTGTGTGTGTGTGTGTGTGTGTGTGTGTGTGTGTGTGTGTGTGTGTGTGTGTTGAAATAGCTTGATTGTCTTGTTCAAGAATATTTTAGATCACTGGGCTCAATCCAATTAATTCACAAAAATCAACATAAGTCAGACTTTACAATACTTCTTCTAACTAGGTTTTTTCAATTTTTATAAATTTATTCCCTACAATTTCAAACTTGAGTCAGCAAATAAAATCTGTAAAAAAAAGATCGGGGTGGTGGATATTCTTTTCTGTCCTCCTCCTTTTCCTTCACAATTTTTTCCACCCCACTGCAGAATTATATGGTAATTCTCTAGTTGGTGGTTTGCTAAAAAAGAAATTTGCACTTGATGCTTGAAAAATTTATTCTTCTTCTCTTTGAAAACTAAACCAGACCATGATTTGCATCATAAACTAAATTACCCAAGAAACAAATATTGCATGAAAATTTTTTTTAAAAAATAGATCCTTAAAATTACCTTAAGTAATATAACATGTGTACAGTATCAAATATTATTTCATAATTCCCGATGCAAACAAAAACAGATTATTTCATTAAAAAATGTAACATGATGAAAAAGCTTAAAAATTTTGAATGATTTCCTTATACACCCAAGCACAGATTAAAATAAATAAAAACAAGAAAAAAATGGGAAACAAAACCCCAGAAAAATGTCATGTTCTTGTAAACAAATGCATAAAACTTCCTCATTTCTTTCAACAATTTCAAATTTATAACCTGCCTGACAGCAGTGGGCTCTAGAACTGATATCTTGTGTGTATTCCAAATGCACGTGATTTTCCTTACTAATACGGCCTATTAGTTACGTATGCGAGTTCGTGTTTTGCCAGACAACTGAGATATTGTTTGTCGTCTTAGATAAATAATTCCTTTTATTTACGTAAGTTTAGAAATTGTATACCTTAGTGCATGTGTATATAAGTACGTCTTTTTGTTTGTGCTCATTTCTTCTTAAAAATGTTGACAGAAATATTAAAATATTTAAAGTAAGCACTGCAAATGTTTGTTTTTTTTCCTTTATTTTTCTTCCAAATTGTGTTAGAAATCTTAAAACTTTTTCCTGAAAACGGGATGTTGTTGAAGCATCTGTCTCATTCTTGACAACATCTTCCCTTTGATTTTACAATCAGTTTTATTATACCCGATCGACGTTATTTTTATTTATTCATTTATTTATTTATTTATGTATCACGGTTATACTGTGGTATAAATTACCAATTACAAACACTGTATAAATACAAATTCATGTTAAAGCAAGGAAACATTTTGTAGACATGGGTAAAAAAAATAGTTTTTGGTAAAATGATTTTAAAACTGTGTCAAGAAATACGGTGTACGCATCAAGTGAAGACATCCAACGGCCATCTTTGTAATCCAGGTTAAATCGGACTGAATGGCACGCGCTTGGAATGAAAGTGACACATGGTGGATAAGCTGTGTACAAAATGTCGTCGTCCTCCAGTCGTTTATAATTTTTGTCTATAAAAATTGTGTTATTGTTATATATTTATAAATGAATATATTGCAAATAAATGCTATAAATAAATGTATATCGCTTAACAATATGGGAGTGAACATAAAATACATTTTATAACAACAAAAACTATTTATTTATATCTAACTTCATGTCAGGATGACAACTATGCATGACGAAAATGTCATGTTTACATTTTGTTTTCTAAATTTAAAATGAAATGTTTGAGAATTGTCAATAAATAAAGTTTGTAAATTTATTTACGACGTCATTAAAAGTTTTATATGTCGATAAAATATAAGAAATATGAATTACCTTGATACACGGGTTGGAATACAGTAATGTCACCACTCCAGTCGCATATTACATAGAGACGTCCATGGTCCCAGAACATGG